>LUCM01007080.1:0-26856 GCA_008360955.1 Fasciolopsis buskii
AGCGGGTTATAGCTGACTGGAAGCCCATCTACATGTATTAATTATTTTTCCACTGGATTTGCCGACTGAGCTGCCAACTCAGATCAGCTCCCAACTGAGAGGACCAGGAGATTACTTCGTCAAGCCTCTACTCACTGACCTTCCAGGCAGGATTAAGTCTTCGGCTTGAGATAAGCCATCCTGCATAGCTCGTTGGATCATGGAGGCACGCAAGCCACCACACCTCGTCGGTGTGAATTTTCTTGATGGCGGGCACTGGCCTAATTAAAAATATCACTGTGCGAACCCTAGCTTTAGCTTCTTTGTTTATTTAATGACTAGAAGAATCTGCTTTTCTGTTTAAAAAAGGAGAGTGAGGCACGAAATACATCAAGAGATGTTTCTTGTCTTGTTCTTTAGAAGACAAGTCATACACCGTCTGAAAGGTTTGAAAATCGGCCGGTATGAAAGTACTGCAAACACTCTTGGAAACCGCATCTTTGATTCCGCAGTGGGCGAAACGATTTATAAAACTTGGGCCAGATGGTAGAAAATATCTTGGTACCTTGACGGGACCTACCTTTAGTATTCATACGGCGCGGAAGAAATGGTTATGTCACAAATGCTCCTGCCATTTTTCAAAAAATATTTGAGCTGCCATCCATGGCGCTTCTGTTGGGTTTGCCATATGTAGTAAAAGTAAACTGTAATTCAACCACAACGGCCTATTTTAGAGGCCCTAAAAGCAACTCGTTTCTTTCCCCGGTCTCATCATATATTGGTCACCCGTGGAAATTTACAATTTTGCCATTTCTGAGACATTATATATAATGTCAGGCATTAACTAAATTTTAGCGCAGTCACGTCTTAGCAAACATACCACAGGTGTGGCTACAGGAAAAATTAAGAGAAAAAGTCTTAAATGGTTTCCTCAAAATGTAGGATTGTCCAAACTCATTCAGAGCAGACTGGTAGAAGCAAATATTGCACTTAAATCCATGGTGATTACAAAAATGTAGATTAAATAGGTTATTGATGAAGGCATGAACTCAAGAAAATCAGCGAGATGATTAGCCTTCTGATACAAACAACGTATTTTCCTCCAGCATTTCACCAAAATCCCAAAAGACTAGAAAATTTTGCTGGAAAAACTAAATATCAAGGCAAACTTGTAGGTACTTGCAATTTGTCTTATTTGTTGGTTGTCTCCGAACGTCCCCTGGTTGATACCCTTCACTGATACCGACATTTAAATGTACAGAATCACTACACACGTTCAAACGCACACTAAAAATACGACACAACACTAATTCCTTTGTTTACTAAACGCCTTTCTTGCCCTTTGCTGTTGGTTTTAATGTGAATCCCTATTGCCACCGCATTTGGCAAAATTCAGTCTTAGGAGCCTCCATCGAAGAGGTCTCACTTTAGCGCTCATCGTCCGAATCGACTGAGTACCTGAATTTACGGTCTTGAGTTACCAAAAGGAACCGTCAGATTTTGAATCCAGCCCGGTCTCTTGTTTGCAAATTTCACACCCGTTGTGGTAACTACGCAACTTTCTATCACTTTGCTATTTTGGAGGGAAGTGTATCGTTACGTAAATGATTGAAATGCGACCTTATTTTTTGTATGCAAAAGCCTATACAATGCCATACAAACATCACCAGCTTGGCGAACTTTTGGACAGCGTCCGAGTAATGGCTTAATTCAATTGTCGAACACGAGCGGAGGTTTGCCTGACCAGCGCGCTCGACTGATGATGGAGAAACTTATTTCGCAACCAGTACCGACACACATGAGCTGGTGTGTTGTCGACCATCGAGTGTCAATAAAGAACAGAAAGCGCGACGATATCATTAACTAATTGACACAGAATTAGTATGCTTTAAACCATAACCCTGTTGCCGTAAAGAGGTGGGATTTCCCGAACATCAAGACAAGAACGCAAAACAATGGATATATCAGAATAGAGAAAATACAACACGGAAACTCAATTTTTCTCTGGAAAGTGTAAAATTTTGCACGAATAAAACGCACAATCCCTCAAAGTTGATATTTGTTCCCCGTTACAGTTTGCCCTCTAATGAATCTTTCCAAGTGGCATACCGGATCCGGTGTCAGCCAGAAAAATATCCGGTAAACGTTCGTAGAAGTCCGGTAAATTCGGACACTGCGTACGAAAAAAGCCCAGAAATGCTACTGGTACCGGTCCGGTACTGGATTTTCCTTTCAGTTTCAAAAGCAACCGATGAAAACAGTGATTTGGATACAACAAACCAAAAAAAGTATCTGAAAACGAAGCAGTTTTTGTTGCATAAATAAAACTAAGACATTCTTTTGTTTGCAAAATAAAAGAAAGGGTTCTGTTATCACGTTGCCTTTGTGCATGGGATCCCTGTTCTGATACGCAGAATTAAAAACAATACGTATTCAAAAGATGCCCAGGGGACGCCCGGGAAACTACCAGGAAAATGTCAGGGGATGCGGGCATGAACTCCGAAATGTCTACTCTGCTCCTGATTCCATTCTAAATCAATCTTCAACAATAAACCATCTAGCTGACAGTTTACTGGGCCATTCCACAACATATGGGGATTTAGCACATCAATCCGTAGATTAATTTGCAGGTTATATATAATCTGTAAATAAAATATCCTGCTAAACTATTTAATGGAGCAGTTCAGTACCTGCGAGTGAAAAAACATTTTATTATTGAATTGACAATGTCTAGGCAAGTGCAAAGTAAAAACTGACAGCACTTACGAATGACTCCCGTGCTAGGGCACTCTGCAGTCTTCAAGTTGACAATCGAATTATGAGAGTGATCTTCCGATAATTTGCGCATCATTATGATAGAAGTTTCGGTTTCTTTATGAACAGACATTTCATTCGCAAGTACTCTGTCCGTTTCAGAAGGAATTTTCACATCAACCTTCGAGCAAATGCAGCCCATAGACCAGTCATTACGATAACATAAAAAGCGTTTGATTTTGCGCCAGTAACAGCTCAGTTCAGTTCAGTTCCAGTTCCATTTCCAGTTGGATTACAGAACTATACCGTGAAATACCTGATCGTCCAGGTTCTTGCACCAAGAGTTCTTCGGATCTGACGATGCTTCGACAACAGTTCAGTAGCGTTCGAAACAGTGCAAGTCCATTCTGCTCACTTCACCGTGTACGGGACGGGACATTTGGATTCTATACACTCGAGTGTCCAGATGATCGTGCTATCGGCCGGTATCCGTAGTTTCCAACACCGCGTTCGTTCCTTTATTTCTGCAAAGCAAGGTATCAGGTGCAGTATTGGATCCATAGGAAACTTAATGGTCCAGTTTTAGTTTTACCGTCGCCCAGCAGGAGTCCAGAGTTTCCTTAAATGCATTCACATTACTGCAACTAGCCAGGTGTCCCGGGGATAGATTCCGTGGTGGAATCAACCTTATGGTGAAGAACCTAGCTCCCATCTGGAGCCGCGTTGTTTGGGCTGCGGCCTAAACTGCTCCCTGCGATGCCTCTGTCAGAAATAAGAACGAACAGCTCCTCACGCTCTATGTCTGAAAAATCCCGTAAAAGTTTGAAAGTTTTAGTCAGGTCACCTATTTACGTCTGAGTGTGAGAGAGAAAATCGAACTGTAGAAGAGCCATTCCTTGTAGCTTTTGCCTAGCAATTTATGTACTATTCTAAGGTACGGCGCCTAAGCTTGAACGCAACGGTTTAGGCACGGCCCTTAAATAACGGTAATAGTATAAACAGCGAATTCGGAAGGCACTTCAGTAATGCATTCAGTGAGCATGAAAGTGAATTATGCTCACAAAAATTGGACAAAGCAGAGCTATTCAGCTTTGGCTTAATAGCCGTAGTTTACTAAATAACCATTGCACGCAGGGGTAGTTTTCCAACGGCGAGCGAGAAATGATTTATGCAGTGCCACTTACGCTGGAAAGGGTTAAATACGAAATGGGCGCAACACGAGTTTTGCGGACTTGACCTTGCGCCTGCGATCTCCTTCATGACTTCAAGATCTAGCATATAACGTGAGTTAAATAAGGCCCAAAAATCGGCGAGAAAGGAAGTTTGTGGGCAGTGTGTGCATTAGCCGCCGAATAGTACAGTGAGAGGGCACTATGGGGATGTGAACACATTGCGATGTGCTAGATAGTTACTACAATGTGACAGTTCGGAGTGACCAATAAGCAAAGAAATCCTGCAGTGGAACAAATAAATTGGATGCAGATGCGGTTTGTTGTAAGAAGTTTAACCGTGGGAATTTCGGCTGGGGGCAACAAGGAATTAGAAAACTAACGAAAGCATGTGTCCAGTGGCTGATGAAGAAAGGCAAGGAACCGAGGCAAAGATAGGGGTCTCCGACACATGAGAGGAGCTATGAGGAGAAGTAGGAAGAGGCTGGTAGATGGGGGCCACATGAAGAAGGGACTAATAAGTTGTTGGCCACAGCGGTGGCGGTGGAATGGGCTGACCAATTGTTGACTACGCCACCTGAAAAGCACCCTAAAGAGGTGAATGCAGGTGTGACCTGCCATCTCCTCTGCACCCGCTACTCGCTGTGGGCAAGCTGCTCGCCCAAACCGCACCAGCCAAAGCAGTGAATCTGACCAATCCCCGCGCCGAATGCATTGGAGTGAAACCAGAGTGGTCGTAAGCAAATTGACTTGGAAAGCATCGAAATTGGCGCGGACAACACAGCGTGAGAGGTTCAGTTGGGGCCCATGCTATCAGGAGAAGTATATTTAAACTGCAAAATATGAATCCAGAAGCGGATCTTCATGTCAGGTTGAGAAAGAAAGTTCTTCCCATGACAGGACAGCGAGAATCCGCCGTATGCTAGCGACCGGAAACGGGCCGAATAATTCTTGATCATTTCCTTTCATGAAAGACGGCATCGAGGAAAAGAGGAACAGCTCGAGAGCTAATCCACTAAATATATATATATATATATGATAGTGACAACTGGGAAATTGGTTTGAACCTGATGACCGCAATGAAAGCTTGTTAACTGTTTCATATAGCCCCACGCAAGCGGTAAATGGACGATAAGTCAACGTGCCGTATTGCTGGAAAACAAGGCTATGAATTACATGGTTTAACAAAACGATTATCTTGGAAAAACTGGTCCAGGGTTGGAGGTTCAAAAACTTCAGTGGATGGTGAGTCGCACTGAAGAAACATTCCAAATTTCAAATGCTGGCCTCTGTTTCCCATGCAGCATCCGCAGAGAAGAGATTATTGCTACGGTCAACGATTTTGTGGAATGTAGGAAATTTACTTACTGCCCATTGGAAATTGGCCAAAGAATTATCGGAGCAGCAGCCTGTTCCATAGTTTCCCGTAAATTATGGCATACGGGGGCAAACATGTCTTTTGCTTATATGAGAAGAAGGAAGGGTTCCAAAACGCTGCCCTAAATAGCGTGACTATTTTTCCGCCTAGGACCTGACAGGTGATCATCCACCGTCAATCCCTGGGAGTGGATGCAAAGCAGGCGAACGAAATCTTTCTTCATTTCAAGGTAAACCTCATTGGCTGACCTGCCGTTTTCGTACGACAAGGTAAATTATTTCGAAAGCCAAACTGGCAAGCAAAGAAGCACCTCAGTTTATTAAAGCCGTGTTGGCTGCCATAAAGCAGCTTGTCTGAGGAAAGATTATTGTCTGGGTATTAACTATCTTTTCCGCATTCTTGCAGACTCCGAGGGTTGATGGGTGGTTCGACATCTTCCAGATCGCAGTAGAATCCCTTCCCTTTGAATAGAAGAATGACGATTAAGGTCTCTGGCGAGCCCATACTGTACTCTCTTCTACTGACAAGGCATACAGGTATACACGATGAAGGGGGATATAAGACCCCCCGGGAAAACTAGATGTGGTATTTGCCCTAGAGCTCAATAAAGACAGATGGTTTGTTGTAGCGATGAATTTTTCCATGAACGCTTTGGAACATTAAATAGATGAAGGCATGAGGGTTATGATAGAAGGCTGAAGTGGAAGAAGAGATAATTTTCCACATAAGAAGTGGAGAGGAAACTGGCCATCAGACAACCCTATCGTGTTCTTTTGGGTTTTCGCTTTTAAAGGCTTGGATTTTATAGATATTGGTGGCTTCTGGGGGCGATAGCTGCACTCCACTTGAAGTTGATTCGGTTGACGACGCGCTTTTAGTAGTTGGCTCAACAGATGATGCTGTTTTTAGTACGAGGGCCTTCTTGAGCCACTCCGCACGCATGATGGCCGCCCACCGGAGACGAAACACCTCGGGTTCCATGCAAGATGTCCTTGATCCCAGGGTGAAGATCCCACTTAGTCCTCATTCACCACTCATACACTGTTTCTAAATTTTGAGAATGTTTCTTATGAGTAAAACGAGGTTTGCGGCATAGCACCCAAGTTAGCTCCCCTGGAAGAAGCATTGCCTTGTCGTGCGGCATAGATCGCTTGTAGTTACACCGGTGTATGGGAGCTTGCCGAGTGTCCAGTTACGACCGGCAGCTTTAAACTTGTTTTGCATGCTTAACATGTTTGTGTTTTGTTCATATGCTGCAGTGTTCAGTAGTGTTCATGAATCTGCACTGCTCTGCGGGTTTCCAGGGTGGCATGGGTTTGATCCGATTGGAGACAAATGCCTATCAACGCTTCCGACAAGATATTCACCGTTTTCTAATCGTCTGGTGCTTGCTTCTCGGGTGACAGTCGTAGAGCGAAAATAGTATGATTTTCTCTCCCACTGTGCGTATGTATAGCATGATTTCAACGTGCTTCGATATGTCTCGCTAGTTTACGTTTAAACAAGAAATTATCCCTTGGGTGAAGTTTCGTTCAGTTTTTGAGCCGTTTTATAGCTTTTGTAAGTCTGTTGGGCAAAATATTCTCCGTAAAAATGCCTAACTATACTCCTGAGGTCTTATGGCTCGCCTTTCTCTTGGTCACCAGCTGATCGTAAGCTCATCGGCCGTGTCGCATGAATTAATAGCCGACAACATGCAAGCGGCAAGAACACAATAATATGCGGAAAGCGCAAAAAGTGGCAAGAAGCAACATTTGGCAGAGCGTGAAGCGCAATTGAAAGGTAAAAATAGAGAAAACCTCAGGTGCGCTTCTTTCCATCTCTGTTTATCCGCATTTCCTTTCCACGATATTAAGAACGAGCCTGAGACCCGTGATGAGAGCGGCTGCCATTCATTTGCAGTCGAAGAAGTTGGGCCGCCTTTTAATTACAGAATCTTGACTAACCTTGAGTAGAAGGATTTTCCCCGGTGGTATCAAACACCTCCCTAATTAGGCCATTTAATGGTGAAGCACTCCGTGGATAAGGAAACTTTGCGGGTATTAGTTTTAAACAGGGGCTTAAATTTCCTTTTAAAATGCTCCTTGATGTAAGAAAGATTGGTCCGCAATTCCAGACGATAATAGATTTGGCACTAAAAACAGGACGCCATGATTCGCCTTGCTTCCAGCAGGTAGACGTCCAGACTTGTTATTTTATATGCATATGGGACTTCTGAGACAGGTAATGATATTACGGTGGGCATAGCGCCACAGGGGGAAGTTGGGGACTATCCCCGGTCACCACACCAAGACACTATTAAACGGAAAAATCATTTTACATTTACAAGACCTTCACACTCGCCAAGAATGCAGATATTTCAGAGCATCGCTGAAGCAACATTTGTTGCTACAGCTTTGGTCCCCGCAGGTGACAGCTTACACAGGAGCGTGCATCAAAGAAAGAAGTAGGCGGAGCAAGTTGCGTTCACTGGTGAACAGCAGGCGTTGCTCAGAGCAGTTAGGGACAGCTGGTCGTGAGACGGTGATTCTATACCCCAAGAGGTATCAGTGAGACTTGCCACGTGTAGGCAGCATAAGAAGTAATTTTCAGTCAGGGTATAGCCATTTTAGTAGAAAATTTATAACGAAGTTGTAGGTGAATTCAAACTGTGAACTAGGAACGCTCGGGTATACACCGTTAAGTTTACATGGCCAAAAATTCGGGGACTGAGGGACATAGCCAAATCTTTCAAGCTTTGGCAGACACAATAACTGCCCGTAAGGATGCCTGTAGAACGAAATTACAGCTTACCGCACACGAATTAGGGACTCAAGGGAAAAATTTCTAGGGTGACTACATGAGAATCCCATGCACCGAAATATAAAGGAAAGAATAAGTTACAGGGCTGAATGTACACCATCTCCGGGATTAAGTAACAACAGAAGGAAGCAGGGTACAGGCCGGTACCTGTTCTTTTGAGTAAGAGTGGCTAAGTGACCATTAAATGCACTTTTTTATGTGGCTTCCGAGGACAGCGCCTATGACGGTGGAGGACATTAAGGGAGTGAACAAAATTTGAAATAGGTCGAATAAGCTATAAACTCCACTGTTAAGGAATTGTATGCATCCGGCGGCTGTCGTATGAGTGGGCCGGCTCAAAATCTGGCACGAATGAGTTTTTAACCTTACCATCCGCACCCGCAGCAAGAAATTACGTGTCCAATATTTTCTGATAACCGTCCGCCGCTCTGTGCCCTTGCTGGTGACATCATGCATCTAGGCGGATTTCCGGCGGAAAGATTTGGATACGCCAAGAGGTAGTCAGATCTCTGTAAAACGCTGCTGATATGGAATGTAATCCTGATCTGAATAACAACTCCCGCATTTTGATTTCGGTTTATATAATTTTCTTCTAATTGTCCAGGTTTGAAAATCGCAGTTGGTGGTGGAGTTGTTAGCGCGCAAGATGCCGCATTGCATAAACTAGAAAGCATCCTGGACCTCCGCGCTTTTTGCAGCCCTGCTCGGTAAAATACCACCCGGTTTGGAAATGTCCAATATTTCACATATTGCTTTCCGCGTGGACAATTTTCTAAAACAGGCTGGCGTTCTTGTCGTCGAAATTGGTGTGACAGGTCGGTCGGCTGCATTTTGGTTGCTTTGGCCTTACTGATTTTCCGTTGCTGTTCTGGACGTGACCTGTCTTAAGCGTGCTAGCAACTTGGCTTCAATAAGTCAACGGCTCTTAGGACCTGAATGAATAGAGATGTTTCTGCTTGCAAGCAAATTCCTGCGCAACGTTAAGAATCATTTGACACTGGGAGATTAATCTCGGTTGCATATTGTGGTCAACCTGCTGGGATTTTCTATACAGGCCAATCAAAGTCAAGCCGAATTGCAGGAACAGAATTTTCAGCTTCAGATGGATTCGGGTGCAAAGGTGAAGCACTTTTGATGAAAAGAAATGGAATTTTGCTGTACTTTGCTGAACACTGATGCCGTTGAAGCCGGCGTCTGCGGTTTTTCTACTTTTCTCATTTACCTCTTTCAATAATGAAATAAATGTGTACATCATTTTCAAGGAAAGGGCCGCGGCACAAAAGAGCAACCAAGTGAAGATTTTGAACAACGGTGGGAGGATTCGAACTCTCGACCTTCAGGTCCAAGCGACATGATTTTGACCACTTGACCACTGCCGGCCGGTTACAAAATCGAAAGTTGTCTACCTTTGTAAGCGCTTCGGTAGAAGTACCATAAGTTGGGTATAAAGTCGATCGTCGGTGAATTTGCAGATTTTAAAGCCATCAGATACAAACATAAAATGACATTTCCGGATAGGCTAGCACATGCTCCCATGATTGGACATGCCGTACTCCAAGTTGTTTTTGCCTTGCTAAATGGCCCCGAAACCAGTATCACAGTGAGCGTGATGGTTAACGCATTCGGCTGATAATCTGGCGCACATGGCAGAAGTAGGGATATATGAAGACTTCAGTTGTCACTAGTTGTTGAGCCACGACTGTGGCATCTGTTATTGCCCAGCCAGAGCATTTTAACCCCTTCCTAAATCGCAAAACAACTCACTTAGACATGTCTGATGCAGCTTTCTTGCCTGGATCGTACATTCTATTTTTTATCAATCCGTCACTGCTGTTTGTTGAACAACGTATAGCGTCAGAACAGTTCACTGTTTGCTCGGAAAATCTGCGGTGTGACATTTCTCCAATTGGGAACTAAAATTTCTATCAATGTCTGGATGTTGATCGCAGCGTGTTCAAAACAAAGCTCAATGGTCAATCGGGCCATCGAATATAGTCATTAAATTTAGTTGAATTTGTCTATGCGCGGAACGCTATTTACGGCTACAACACCGTGGACGAAGATATCGCAATCGGGCTTCATATGCTTAGCATTAGCTTATTCTTTTGTAACCAATCTTGCGGTCACGTTCCTCAACGTGTCGCTATCTGCATTTCTATATTTGAACTAAACCTTTAAGCGCACTGTGAAACTATCGACCTGACCAGATGGTCGCTTGACCGGTTATATTTTAACGGACGGATAATGGGAACAAATGAGTTTTGATGAACTACGAATGATCACCAGTTGAGAATCATCCAATCTCCCTTGAGTACCTGAACGCGGGTGCAGAACATATGGAAGCTGCCTGAGAATGGCGTCTTTTGGGGTAGCTTCTTGGATTTCCAGAATGTTTAATCTGCCAAGACTTTTGATGTGCAGTTAGATCGCATGTGGGATGAGATGTGTTGCTAAACGAGTCCACTCGAATTGCATGCGATTTGCGATGGTGCAAGCCCGTTTGGGATCGGCTAGACTATTCGTTCTCTCGCTTTGGGACAAGATGAGTTTTTCAATTTCTACCATTACTTTACCGAGGAAATGGGAAAACTGGAACGCCTCAGACAAGGCGACGAAAATGAAGCTCGCATTAGTGGATACTAATTCATGAACACACCATCGGAAGAACTCCTTGGAACTTCGGGTATATTGCCTATTGAACTATCTAAAACGAAGTAAACTGAGATCGACCGCACACCTGCTCTGGCCTAAGTCAAAACTCCCTAGGAGCCGCTAAATGTAAATGTCTTTGGCAGTGTGTAAACATCGTCATCCTGTAATAATTTCCCAAAAATCTATTCTGTTCACTCACGGGACATTTACAACCGCATTTCGGCCAATTTCCTATTTACCCATGACTTGACTGTAAAGTATTTTCTCAAGATTAATCCGCAAAGAGCGTAGGAAAACTGTACTAAAAAATTTGGCCTACAATACGGCCACTTCACAAACATCGCTCGAGTTTTGCGGCCCTGTGAAAAGCAATGTATGCTAAGATTTAGATTTGTAAATTTTTCGGTGTACATCCACAACATAGCAAGGTATACCCTGTAGGCTATTGTCAAAACATTCAGCCTGGAAGATTGGTGTTAACAGCTGCTGAACACCAAGTATAGTCGACCTCTTAATTCAAACAAATTATCCCTTGAGTTGCGTCAGAAAATTCGAACTTTTCAAGCAAGAGATTCCGCGGCTAAAGTACGTTTTCCAGATTCACCCGAATTTTCTTCAACCTAAAATATGGCTGAGAGTTTTTATGAAGTTACCGGTTGTTCTGCAGAAGATACGTAGAGCATATCATAATGGACGATTTGTCTGCCATTGTGCTTCAATGAAATATATCTATAACGGTCAAGTTACAATATGATGTCTGTGATACAAGACGTAGTTTAGAACAGGTAAATTGGTTACGGTTTTCATAACAACTAGTCGGCGGTAACAGGAAGTCCAAGGCCGAAATGGAGGTTATAACTCAAGAAAGGATAGATGAACTTAAGGCAAAACTAGCTCTCCTTGGTAGATTTCCTGCGATATGCATGTTGTATTTCTTTCAGAGGGAGATAGAAAAGCTTATGTTGAGACTGCCATGCATGCGTTGTCGGAAAACAAAAAACGTGTCGCAGAGCTACGATTCGAAAACAACAAGCTTCGAAACGTTTTACGAGAAGGCCTGTCAGCAGAAGACCATATTATAAATCATGTTTTTCATAATCGACAAGCTGATAGAGCGTGCTTGGCTAACAAATCTGGCTCGGTATGACTTCTTGTTATGGTGTGACATGGTTACACTTGTTTGACTATAAAGGATGCAATATCTTTCATGGATTACCGCACATGTGATGCAATGAAGAAGTACAATGCCTTGAGACACATGACGATCCAAAAAGAGGAAAGAATAGAAGAAGTGAAGAAATCATATCAAGAATTGTTGCAAGCTATCACGGATAGTCAAGCAACTGCTGCGGGAACGAACAAGGAAGGAAAACGTCTAAGGGAGTTAGAAAATCGCTTAGACAAAGCTCACTTGAAACATCAAGAGGCTGAACATATTCGTCGCACTTATTTACAAATAAAAGACAAACTGCAAGAAGTAAGCAATGACAGTCTTCTTTTCTGTGTTTTAGGAAGAACTCACGTATGGCCACAGTTTGAATGCTTTGGAAAAACAAATCAAGCTTGCCAAAGACGAGCTTATGGAACTGCAAGTGATGTATAATGACGCCGTGCTGGCCAGAGACGCCTCACAAAAGGAACTTAAATTTCAAGAGGAGGTTATTGCAAATGACCGGAGACGTCGTGAAGCTGAGTTATCTAGCATGAAGAGAATTGCAGAAGGAAAAACCAATTCGGACGAAAAAAGTGGTCTTATTGTAAGCAGGCAGTTTTGTTGCATCTGTGAAATTATGTTTTTACAAAATCTTTTTTAAATGTCCAGGAATCTGAGGAATATACTAAGAAACCAGTTTTAAAGAGTGAACTGTTTTAGATTCCTTTTTTCATTTAAAACCTCGTAAATTATTTTACGTCGGTTATCCACTACCCAAAAATAATGGTTTCTGTGGAATAAAATCCTTTCCAGACTGGGAAGTTCTCGGTCAGTCCTAGCTGACACAGACACCACAAATATCAGCAATTTTCGTAACAGCAGGATCTCTGTCTTTATTCTCTTTAAAGTTATCATTAGCTCAATCAATCCTGCAGTCAACAGGCTACCTGTTTGACTGAGAGACGTATTGAACAAATTCGTCTCTCAATAAATCGTTGATTGCAGTCAATCGAGATCGAATTCTTTTGCACGATAATCTTTCACTGCGGTGCAAAATGACTTGCGTTTGACGGCTTTTTCGACGTTCAACAATTCTAAGGAGTAGTTCTTTCTCCATGAAGAAATGATGAAATTCTGGTTGTGTCCGTGTAAAACTTGTCTATTCCAGAGTATGTAATTGACGTGCATATGAATAAGCACCTGCTTGGTTACATTTTGGATCCTTTATGTCCGCTCTAAACGTAAGAAACGTAAACCTTGATTTTGAAGGAGAATGGGATGATCGACGTAGGTGCGTTATCTAGTAGTTACACCTCACTTACTGTTTGCCTAGTGAATGAAGTTTTCACATGCATGTGCAAAAAGTGATCAGTATT
This sequence comes from Fasciolopsis buskii, assembly GCA_008360955.1. Classification (NCBI taxonomy): domain Eukaryota; kingdom Metazoa; phylum Platyhelminthes; class Trematoda; order Plagiorchiida; family Fasciolidae; genus Fasciolopsis; species Fasciolopsis buskii. The sequence goes on from LUCM01007080.1 coordinate 13,264, forward strand.
TACTCAGTGGAAATGTTTATTCTAGTGGAGATAAATATGACTATTGGCAAAACGTTCCGATTACCCTGCAAAAGTAAAGTTGCTCTGTGATAAGGCATGGAAACACGGTCGTACTGGACCAAAAACATCCGAGTACCGTCGGTGTTTGAACATCATTGCTTTCTCTGTAGTTTTCGGAAGGGCTGGTAAACCCCTGCTTGCAACGTTGACGTTAGGCCTATGGTATAGATTTGCAGGACTTATACAATCAAAGAAGCAGTATTTCTGAGCCTAAGAATTTGGTTAAGGCAAATGTGATAAGTGCAGAAAAATCGACTTCCTTGGTACGCACTGCTTTGAGAGACAGACAGTGGTTTGAATGTTCCGAGATGATCAGTGTTGGACTATGAAAATAATGTGAATTCTCCAAACAACGGACTGTCTCCAGTTGGTTGGATGGAGTACGGTTTGGGGTCTGCGAGATTCCGTAATGCGCTCATTGGAGTCTTGAGGCGATATGGTTAAGTTTTGCAGTCCGGGGCCTTCTTGAATTCTGAATATTTCGCCTGCTCTCTAAATTGCTCTTTTATTTGGTGGAGCTAGGAAAGGATTAAGTCTGAGACATGCTCGCTCAGTGTTGCTGGGTAAATAAACTGAATTGGAGTGAAAAACATTTGGTGCAATATCAGCGTTTTGGCAATTTACGTACATTTGCAGTTAATTGCTCGACGTTCTAATATGGCTTTCGTTGGTTAATGTAAAAGGCTTTATATCAGCCTTGCTCGTTTATTTTAGTTATCTGAAAGTGTTCGTAAATTCGCTCGCATTGATTGTTCATACTTATTTTCATATTTGTATGAATCGACAAATCATTCTTAACTGTAGAATTCTACACTTTGATATTTTTATGTCTACTGACCGATATAACGGAAAGTCTTAACCGTACATAGTTTAGTCGCAGTAACATCAGTTCAAAATTAAGTGAATAAAAGTGTACTAAGAAAGCAAACAAGTGCTATCCTATTTAGTTGGAGCATCTGTTGCAAGAGGAATATTGAATTCTATGCCCTTCTTCAAGAAGGGTTTAATTGGAACAGTTGGTCGTCATTTAGTTAACTTAACTTAACAGCTGGTCTGCAAAACTGTTTCATTATCCGCGGTGTCACATTCTAGTTATCAAATTACAAGTTACTTTCAGTTAACTATATTTCATGACAGCTGGTTATTTTGTTGTTTGTGCTTTTGTCTGCCGAGTGTTTTCTCCAAGCATAATATTGAAATCCCAAACTCCTTAAAGAATTTGTGGTTATTCGAATTAATAGTTAGTGTAACTATTTTGCGATGATATGTCTTAGTCTGTTATATTTATTGAATTACGGAAAAAATTGCGCTGCGGTAACTGATTTTTCTCTGTTACTCATGGGAATTGTGTCTCTTTTGAGTCTGTTGTTCTATTACTGAAAAGTGCTATTTACTTTCTAGAACAAGAGGTATTATCAAGAGTTCCTTGCCCTTATGTTCACTGGATGGAATGTTACCTATTCATTCTGATTTTCTGCATATAGAAAACAATTAAAATTATACTAAACGTTGAAAAACTGCGGGCTTTAGTAACTGGGGAAACGCTGACATGAGACCATGAAAAACAAAGATGCAGCACAGACGTCCTGCAAATGATGTTGTTTTGGGACAAAACGTTCCATGAGGTTCCTTTAAAGGATCTCATTAAATTGCACAAGGCATCAAAACTCGCCGTGTAACTAACAATTCTGCTCAGTAGATGAATTACAGGCGCTTTGCAAAAGTACTCATCCCCGCAAAATGTAACTACAACTGGGTTGGACAAAATGATCATGCCAAACCTGTTGAGCAAGAAATCAATTGAAGTTTAGCTCAGTTAAATAAAAACTGCCCACTTAAGTAGAAAGTTTAAAAATGCTCTTGTCAACAGATGTTTCCATAAATATGGCCACTGTAATTTCGAATTGCAATATAAATAAAACGGCATCACCTATGCAGCTGCAAGGCCCATGACGCTTTCAAATTGACTCAAGTAAGCAAAATATGATTAACGAATGTTTGGAACCCTTTAATAAATCCACCTTAATCTGGAATCAGAGCGGTCAAGAAAGAGTAGGAGCCACTAGGTCTATGTTCAATGGAAGATAACTTTTATTGCAAGCAAAGCCAGGTTGAAATATGCACACATTTGCCCCTTGTGCCACTACGTGATTGACAGTAACTGATGAAGTCCATTAGAATGACTTATTCCCTGGTATAAGATATTCTTGAAAAAGCGGAGAAAATATGCGGTAATGACCAATAAATATACTAATCATCGGTTGACAAGGTTTTTGGCCACCTACATATTCATTCCTCGACCCTAGATTTGCTTTTTTTGGTCTAAATCTGGTAGTTATTAAAGCGAGTTGCAGGCATGAATATGTGCTATACTCATAGGTTGCAAAGAATTAAATGGTTCTACATCAGCTGTCTTACCCAAAGTTTAACTTGAGAGTGGAAGCTAAAGATTTAATCACTATTCCATTCGTTAGATGGCATTGAGTCTTTTAGGGTTCGCAGGATTTTTGCAATCTTTAAACTCTTAAGGATCCGCCTCATTCCGATAAGTTTTCCATTTTGCAAGTTAATTGTCTTAGTTCTACACTAATATTTTAGAAAAACTCTTTTGCCTCAAGAATATCAAAATAAACTAGTCTGACTCTTTCTTTGAAATTAATCTGTATACCGCGGTTAACTAAATACACTTTTCTACCACGCTAATGACTCTTTTAAGATGAGCCGCAACTAGAAACTATATATTTACCGTAATTTTGCAAACCTATTCGAGTCGGATACGTGATAGGCACACAAGATCATTGCCCAAAATTAAATGCTATGCACCATTGTTTCATTGGCTTTTTGCCGCCCATACATTATTGTCGATGTTCTTAGGCAAACTATATTTTAAAGTTTAGTTCAATTTTTTATGTACCTAGGGTTTCGATATTTCCGTCAAAGAAAATAGGGCGACTATGAGTACCAATTTTTGATAAAATATTACAAACGGAAAATTTTTTTACAATTTTTCAAAATCTCAGGGAAATAGGGAGTCTTTAGCAACAGAAGATGCTCAAGGTGCCAGTGGAAGCGGAAGTGGTTCAAGTTCTGATCGTGGAGCCACGACAAGAGGCCCCGGAATTAGTGAAGAGCAACAACAGAAAATCGCGCAGTTTGAAGAAACATTCAAACATATAAAGGAAGTCACAGGTTTATCGGATCTAAGTCAGATTGTCAAAAGATTTGAAAGTCAAGGTGAAACACTCATTCACCTGCAGGAATTAAAAGACAAAGCGGAAAAGCAATGCCAAACTTTACGAGAACAAAGGGATCGCCTCCATCAGCAATTTGAGGAACTCAAGTATTCAGGGGAGACGGAACTAACAAGGTTAGTTTAAAAATATCAGTTGTTGCTGCTTTACGTTCAGCTTATCATCGTTCACATAAGCTTCGCATTAGTCTGTCTAGAATCATCCAGTAGCAATCTAACTTGTAATGCCATGGTGCTGATAGGATATATGTTGGTGGGAACACAAAGTACCGGCAACCCTGTTTTATTTACATGCAGAAGCATATTGGCTTTGTTGAGAAGGTTTCAGGGCCCTAATAGTTTCAGTCTGCCAGTAGCCCATTATCGAAATAAGAACTGAATCACTATTTATACTTGACTCCCCTTTATCTCTGGCGTATCCCCGGGAAAACCTGCAAAAGTAATGGAATGAGCCATTTTTGAGTCAGGGACAGCCGGATAAAAGAAAATGACACGAATGACTTCAGTGCAAATTTTTCGCCTCAAAATGGAAGGACTGGTTTCCTTGGTTTGCATAAAACTTTACAGCCTAGCTGGGAATAGGGAAATTTATTACATTTATTGGGCCTGAGCTATGTAAAATGCGTTTAAGACAAAATATTATTTGAGAATTTTAACAACTGTTAACAGGATGCACCTTCACCAGTAAGTAGAAAGCATAGGAAGTTATTCACTTAGTTGACAATTGGTAAACGTAACAAATTTTTTGATAACCATACTAGTATACATTTTTGCCGTCAGAAACCTTGCAGCTATTAATGAATAACCTGAACTATCTACATCTACAATGGAATGGAGGCATCATATTTGGTTGCAAAACTTGCCTTGAAAAAGACTATCCACGATTGTCAAAAGGTTGACAAACTACAACATTTGCAAACAACCTTGTGTTTTTAATATTACATAATTCATAGCACTGTAAACACGTTCATGTATGGAAATGGGAGTGGCTCTTGCTTACTACATTATTTTCCATATAGATATTCACCAGTGCAAAGCATCAGATCTGCAATAATTGCCTGACATTAATTAAATTCCACCGTTGCTTAGAAGCATATACTTTTATTTAATGTTGCTCAATTCAAATATCTACACTACCACAAGTAAAAATAGTTTGCACTGGGGTTGGGAGCCACAAGTTCCTGCAAACGTGGGAAGGAAGCAATAAGAAATAGGGCTCGATGCTGAATTCGGTGCCTCTCTTGCAGTCGAAACCATTCTTGTCCTAATAGTTCCTCAATTTATCACCCATGAGAGATTGTGCCACATTTATTTCCTCCTCTGTTTTGGACTAACGGTTTCCCTACGTAAAAGTAGAAATTAAGCATATTGGTTAGTGGTTGTAAACTCTGAATCAAAGGTCTAAGGTAATAATAACTATCTTCCAATTTTATTAAAACTAAAACAATCTCAAAAGCACGAACAAAATTATTTAAACGAGGCTTTTTTCTTAATAAGCATAGGAAAAAGTTGAAAAATGTTGTCCATAGAACTTTCTTCGAAGACGTTTGTGGCCTAAAATAAAACATCATGGCCTATATCACGTTATTTTTATGAAAGAAGTATAGATTCATTTCAGGTTGATATCCTCACCCCCACAGATCTTACTTAAGCGATTATACATCCCGTCTCCTTTTGCACAGTGCTAGGAATTCTAAATTAGACGTACCCCCGTTATCCTGTTGTAATAACCAAGGTGTTTGGCTTCTTACTGAATTGTGTGAACGCAAGGAAGTCATTAAAATGAAAGTACGGAGACTATCACGTGCGGCTTCAATGAAAAAAATCCCTGGGTTTTGAAGAAACGATGATGTACGCAGTTTTTCTATTTGTAATCATCTACTTTAGAGTATGCTTCTTTTCTGAGTAGCTTCTGCTTGGAAAATGGGTCGGGGTTTCCATTCTATGATGAGGCAAAGCATAAAGATCTTATCCGGTAAACTGGCCTTCAAATATTCGGTTATAGTGCCAGCTTGGAGTTCACGATATTCCACGAGATGGATGGATGAAACAAAACGCCGCAGTTAGTTGTACTTTTGTACTCAGAGTCGGTCTTTTCGTATGCAGTTTTGGTAACACTTACTTTTTAGAGATTTTCTTCATTCAGTCACCATTACTCAATCATTTATTTTGCGATACGATGTGAAAGCGGACGATACCACGGCGGATAGGTGGTACTCATAAACTGTCACCGGTTGAATACCGTTTTCTACGTGGTAATTCTGAAAAATGAGGGCACAATTCTCTTAGCTGAGCTCAGAGTAGATTTAAGGTAGTAGATCTGAAAAACTCCTCAGCCAAACAGGCAATGATCTTGAACGCGTTCATTTAAATAGAACAAATGTGATAAGTGCAGAAAAATCGACTTCCTTGGTACGCACTGCTTTGAGAGACAGACAGTGGTTTGAATGTTCCGAGATGATCAGTGTTGGACTATGAAAATAATGTGAATTCTCCAAACAACGGACTGTCTCCAGTTGGTTGGATGGAGTACGGTTTGGGGTCTGCGAGATTCCGTAATGCGCTCATTGGAGTCTTGAGGCGATATGGTTAAGTTTTGCAGTCCGGGGCCTTCTTGAATTCTGAATATTTCGCCTGCTCTCTAAATTGCTCTTTTATTTGGTGGAGCTAGGAAATGATCAAAGCTAGAGCATGTTCATGCAATTTGAAAGGCTATAAAAATTATCCTCTGCTCATTGCCCTCCAGAAAACAATGATTTCAGATTCTAAGCTCCCACCGCATTTATATAGAAGTCTTATGCAATTTTGAAGGGCTTTGGTGCAAAAGGAACAAGGTCCCAATAGAATTATGTCCAAAGTGGACATAAAAAGTGAATTGATAAATGGTTTCATAATGGATTTAGTTTTTCTGATTTCACCTGGCCCATTTTTGACGTCCGGTTTTTGTTCTCAGTTATACTCGCAGGACGTGAATGGTACAGACTGGGTCTGTACCTTTTACACCGCTGGCTCTGATTATAAGCCAGGTCTCTCTGAGGCTCCGGTAAACGATAGTTTGCGCTTCTTTAGATGCAACTGGGTTTGTGCAAAGTACAAACTAATGCCCAAACCAAGGCTAACATGCTCATATCTCTAGGCCAGTCCACAACCTGACCACTGCGTTGCCTCCTCTAGCCCTGCTCAGTACAGCAAAAAAAGGGCATGAAAGTTAAGCGATAGGCGGGCGTGGGCAAAACCTGTCCAAGTCGCTGAAGTGGAAGCAGAGAGAATACCACAGTCGATAGACGATTATATGCATCAGATGCCAGACGTCACAACTTGTCATCATTCAACTTGTGATATTACCGGACTACACCAATGGTCTGAAGACATCAGTGATCAAACAGCAAAAGTTGCTTGGCATTCCCAACGCAGAATGCCGAGGTTTTTCAGCCATGATTCTGTACAATATTCTCCGGACATCATGCAGGCGGTGCTGCTGTAACACTTTCGCGAATGCTGTCTCCAGTTTGGCAGTTTGTGGTGGCATCTCCTCCTCAACAACTCCGCCAGCTGTAAACAGATTACCAAAGCAATTAAAGCTATTGACTCCCTCTAACTGATAACCGCAAAGGGCGACTACTGGCACAAGCTGCCGCCAGTCTTGAAGTAGTAGCTTAAGCTTTGAAGGTGCAATTCTCATACCTCAGTCGTCAAGCAGCTCGTCGCATGTTGCATTGCTCGCGCATTGTTGCTCCGCAATAAAATATTGTCGGCATAATCCAAGTCAAAACCTCTGTTTCCTGGAAGGAGTTCAACCCCTTCTTCCAAAAGATAAGAAAGTGTTTTGTGGAACACCATTAATGGTAAATTTGAAAGGAAATTGGGATATGGGTAGCCATGTCTTACTCGATGCTGGGCCACGAAGGATGGCGAAAAATAGCCTTAAGCCATAGCCTGGCCTGAAGTATGAAGGCACTCTTTGAGAATTGACCCATCCACCTAAGGTACTCCATTCCTTAGTAAATCGGGCCGTAATACGGATCTCTAAATAGAGTCGGAGGTAGAATGAGTATCTAGTTATTCTTGGCCTTTGGGAAGTAAAACGGTGTTCTAACGGCTATTGATGGGTGAATGCTTAACTTATGCACCCAAAATCAGCATGAAATCCAGTCTTTTACTTGCAAGTTTGCTCTTCATGTTTGTTGTACAGCCTATAAAAAAGGCGGGCTTAGTCAGCTTTGGTGCAGTCTGGATAATACTGGTAACTCTGAGGTTAGACCTTCATCGTTGATCCTTACGGAACACCAAACCTTGTCTAAGCAGTTTCAATTACCCATCTTCAGATGAATCTGGGGAAAAGCCAACGAAGCCGTGCGCACTGTGACGTCCTCATACTTGGATCTAGAGGTGGATGCCGGCCTCACAGGGTGGTTGTGTGGAAACAAGTCATGGGGAGTATGCCAGAATAGCTGTGAGAGAGGCTGACGCAGAAGGCCGGCCAAACTGTGCTTTAAAGTGCTCCACTCAGGATACCGCTGCTCACTGTGGATAAGCAAGCTTTCATCTCCACATTTTGCTTTCCTTACCCTCCAAAAGCTTCATTTAATGGTAACTCGGATCAGATAAAATAGCCAGGGAAATTTTCACGGCGGCAGCGCATGCAGCTCCTAAGGTTGGACCGCGATCTGTGGAAAGATAATCTGAGAAGACAAACAAATTGCGTCTATCAGAGCGATGAGTTTTCTTTGCACAACGCTCTCTATCTCAATGCGCATGTCCGGCCGCCAGATAGAATCCTGTCAACCAGTGAAAATTTATTTCCCTCACTGAGGACTACATCAGTGCCGACAAAATCATAATCCACGGTCTTAGATTTCCCAGAACTACTCAAATGGAACTTTTAGTCGAATGAGAATGTCAGCGTATTCAGCTGGACCTCTCATATAAAAATACGTCAGGGGCTAGGGTATTCATTGCTTAGGCTAAACTGCTGTCATATAAATGTCGCTGGTTCCGCGGTGAATGTGGCTTGTCTGATACACCATCAAAGACTAAAACACATCAACCGGGGAGCCAAGCTAGGTGAAAGTTAGAAAAATGTTAGGAAGAAGATGGCGAGCAAGGACAGAATTTCTTCCAGCAGCTCTGGAACTAGTTCCTCGGACTGCTTTTTCCGATGAATGTTAGTTTCTGGCTAGCTGACGTTTGCAGCTACATGAATTAACGACTAAACGACTGATATCTATTGCCGGAAAATAAACCGAAAAAGATATAGGATTTAAACTGTAGAGGACAACTTTTCCGTTGCCGAGAAAAAGTCCAGCTTCCAGTAAAAGATAGAGACCCAGATCTTTCAAGGGAGGCAAACTCGTCTTGGTTGAGTAATTTCTCCTTTCAAAAATACCTGGGATTTATTCTTTCATTCCTTATATAAGGATATTTCTCATTCGGTTTGCATCGAGACAGGACTGTCGGAGGCTTTCTGAACACAAATTGCCCAATGGTTCTTACAGACAAAACCCCAGATACCTACTGTGTTATCGTGGTAAGGAGGCCGTTTGTGACCGGATCTTTGAAATTTCAAACGCCTGCGTGAGAAGACTTAATTAGTGCTTGTATCATCCTTCGCTCAAGTCTTCTATTCTCAGTGACTCGATACGACGCACAAGGCTTCATCGCAACCGCTTGCAAAAAGCATAATGGCGGTAATATATAAGGCAGACCAGAGAATAGCATGGTTAACTGAGAATGTGGATATGTTGATAAGTTCTAAAAATATAGATACCAACGTGAATTAGGCGTCTTCCGGAATCAGCGTGACCAGCTGTTTTGTAGATAAAGTTTATTTTACTCTGAGAACACTGCTCTACCGGTGATTTTTCGACTGAGTGAGGCCTTGAGAATTTAATAATCATCCCAAGTCTCAATGAGAAGTTAGGACTAGATCATAGGAAAAATTCTGCAACCTAAGATTGTTTAGATTTGAAAAGTTACTTTTGGTGCCTTCAACAGGATTCATATATCCCCTTCGAAACTTTACGCAAACGATAAGTTTGTTCGGATGAGTAATATCAACAACTCTGCCTTACAAAACTTTCTCGATTAATAATGATCACCTTTTAGTTGTCACTGAAAGAGGTAACGTAAAAGTGCATTTCAGTTATATGTTGTGGTTATTCTGTTTGAATCGGCTTTGATTTTAATAAATTCCCAAGATGTCAGCAAACTCCGGCTAAACCACGACCAAATGTTAACAAGCAATACTGACTAGTGCGTAAAAACCAGTGTCTTCCGGTGGAACCATTTTTATATTTGACTAAAACGATGCAGACAGGTTTTTTGTTGTGATTGGTCTTTTAAATGTAACCCGTGAATGACTTATTTAAACATACAAAGTTTGACAAGAATATCGACGATTCCAGGTAATTAAATGCTACCAAACAAAATAAACGTCAATCAACAACTTGGTGGTACGCAAAACAGCTTTTGAGTAATATTTTTCTAGTGCTCAAGCCTGGTATAGCGGTATGCTTACGTGTTTTATGACAAACCTAAACACTCAAAATGAGGGTCTGAGAGGTTAACTTATAGCTAAATAAAAAAGCTGATGGCTTATAACATTTGATGTTTTACAGCGGACCTATTCACAAGAAGTCTGGATAGGAAAGTAGTTTGTTTTATAAGTTTCTGATTCATAAAATTGCCTGTCCATTTTAATCAGTATTTTTTTTTACCCCGTTTATCCATGACACTGCTGATAGCGTTAACCAGTTATTAGACCGGTATAAAAAAGAGGCAGAAGATGAAACGCAACGTCGTGAAAAGCTCCATCAGAGTGTAAGTGATGTTAGTCGCTTGCTGGTTCAATGCAAAGCTGGCGCTGATCATATATATGACAAATTGACGTTTCTTAATGGAAATTCACCCTCAAGTGACAAGTTTTCCGACGTTCCTGAAGGACAACTTCCTGAGATGTTACGACAATGCAATGAACGCCTGGAGGAACTGATGACCAGTCTGAAAGATGTTGACATTCAGGAACAGCTAAATTTGATGGAGCAAGAAGAGGTAGGTGAATTTTGCAAATCCCACATTGATTCGTTATGTCCATTTGGTTAAGTCAAAGCTGCAATACCAGACAACCACGGGGGAATTAAAAGGCTTACGCACTTAATCAGAACTTCTTATGAATCTGGTTCAATTAAAATAGTGGCAAATTTAAATGAATCTTGTCGATGGGTTTTCGTGGCCTAAAAACCCACGACGATTAGGGGGCTCAGGAGATCTAGTGATGACTTACTAAGGCTCTAACAACTACTAATTTATTCCTTCACAGACCTGGCACGGCAAAAAGCAAACGAATAGCCCAGAATGAAAAGTACGACCGGAAGTAATGGTTGATCAAGTTTTATTCTTATTTCTTTTCTACTACTGAGTCATGTGCTAAAGTCACCGTTTTTAAACAATCCGGGTTTAGTTGTGCAGCTGGTACAGTTCGTTCCATTCTCACATGGAATGCGTTGCTCAACTCTCTCGAATAAAATAAACCAGAGAAGATCTAAGCGAAATCCATTTTTTGAAGTTTATTTAGACACATTTTGTCCCCTTGAAGGAAGTCTGAAAAGTGTAGCGTTTGACTTGTAATGCGAAAACTCGCGTAATAAAAATCTTCCAAAAGTTATTCAATGTGTCATTCAGCATTCGGACCAGTTTGGACAACCGTTAACCCTGCACCGACGTGCTCTGTTTGTGGCTGCTACCTCACAGCACTATCTGCTAAAACAGAAAAATCGAGCAACGGTGACAGGTCAACTGCAAAGTAGCAAGTTGAAGAACTGTGCTGCGATACTGAACCATATCACCTATTGTCTCCAACTATTGTCTCAAGAAATCTCGTGGACCTCAAACCGGTAGTCTAAATGCACCTACAAGAACCAGTCCAGTGGTTAAAGCTTTCATGCTTTCACCTATGTCATCGACTGGCTACTCCAAAGCATCGCGCAACCATGGCCTCCCTCAAAAAACAGCGTACAACGAGGTACCCGTTCTGTAAGTCTGCGCAAAAACATCAAACGGTTCTCTTTTATTGTCTGCACTGACGACCGAACCTTAGGAGGTAGCACCATACATTCAACCTCTGAGTTACTGGCAAAGTTCTCCCACCATATTCTACTAATATTACAAAGACAACGGTGTTCATAAACCAAAGATCTCCCAACGTCTGTTTCAAACGACCATATTTTGGAGCCGCTAAGGTATACCGGCCTCACTGCTGTCGTGTATACTCGACCTCTGATCGATAACTGGATGTCATGCTGACGCCAGGGATATCCCAATTTGGAAAAAACCAACTAGACCTCCTGTTTGCGCGAAGACACTTCATCTGATAAACGACCGCCGGATGAGAAACAACTATCCAAGTACCGTAACCTGTCCACTCCATTCAGTTACTATTCCGCAAGAACAAAGTCCGCGTTTGAGCCAGTTCGGTCTTGCAACAGCAATTTACACCTCGAAAATGAAAAACGCATAAAAATATATGGGCATTTTCGTTCAGCTGATTGAGAAAAACCTTTAACTTACTGGTATCTTTGCTCAGCGACATAATGCCGTCTGCGTAATCCAGGTCACTCCTGACTGCGCAAGCATTATTCCCACTGTTCTCATATGAGGATAGGGTTATCTCCATAACCATCTTAATGGCAGAGTTAAAAAAGGAAAGATGAAATAGGACATCTCTTACTAACCCGACTTCTCATGGTGAATTCGAGTGGAACGTCGCTACAAGCGCGAACTTGGCTTTGGCTATTGGCATGCGGAGACAATATGAGTGGAACGAATTTCTCTGACACACCCTTCATTGAGATGCAGCGCCAAGGAACTGCTGGACCAACACCGATTTCAAATCACGAAGTACGGGAATCTTGGGTCTACGGAATATGTCCCTGTTTCAAGCTTTTTAACAAAGTGCAAATTTGGCCAATACAATGCCGATCAGGAAACAGACCGGCTTGATTCTCACGCATACATCTTTCTCTAGTACAAGATAATCAGTGGAGGATAATGTCCTCGAGCAGTTTGGATCCAGTACTAGCTGAAGTCATGAGGATTTATCTGCTTTCTTGTAAATCGCCACAATAACAGGCATATAGTGCTGTTATTTCTTCAGCTTCGTCTTGTTTATCTTCTGAAATAAAAAGCAGAAGGGACATATTCCGTGTAATCCCCGTTTAAATTGGTAGATTTGTGAGAAAATGCGACAAACAATGTGGTGAGGAATTAGTGCTTGAATTGCTTGATTACTCAACATTGCGATTATCTATGAGTTTGGAGGAATATCTAATTATTCGAGCGGTCGGCGTTTATTATCGATCGAGAGGATCATCTCAGGCATCAAATCGACCTCTTCATTCTTCGGAAGAACACTGGTGATTTGCTGTTGTTTCCATTCCCTGCTTGGGTTTGTTTTATATAAAATAACTAGTGGCATTCACCGGATGTTTTCCCTCGACATTGATATGAAAATATTCATTCCGTTATATCGGAAACTATAGTGTCCGATACTTTTCACAAGCTAACCGGGCTACTATTGTCTATATACAGTGGTATTACTATATATGTAACCCAGTAACTGAAGAGCTGGTTAGTTGCACGCTGATTGTTGTTATATTATGATTCGTAAATTTTTCCGGTGGGCCATGATTTCTCTTGAGTGGGGTTATACAAACAGATGTAAAATAGAGCCCTGGCTTTAAATTTGCGACACGGTAAATTCTAGGTAACTTCAGGAGGCATGTATTCATAAGTATTTAAATAGAGAACCATTTTTTAATTATTTCATTCAAAATGAAGATGAACAAATAACCATAGCAGAATATGCAAAATCTGGTTTCCAGGGACAGTTGGGGAAACGAAAGGAACTAACTGGATAACAATGCGAAATGCTGATAGAAATTGTGAGATAAAAGTAGTAAATAACAGAAAAACGCAACCCACTTGAAGTATCGTGGGAAGTGGAAACAGTTCCATTGGCTCTAATATTGTATTTAATTACATCCATAAGCGGAGCACCCGAATCAAGTCAAGATAGGGGTTATGTTATGCATCAAAGTAACTAAGAGCTCACTTTTGAATGCATACGCCGATTCAAGGCGAATAACCAGGCCACACAGTTGATAAAATCAGAAAGATTTGACGGAATGTGACGGCTTGCGTGCCTCCATGATCCAACGAGCTATGCAGGATGGCTTATCTCAAGCCGAAGACTTAATCCTGCCTGGAAGGTCAGTGAGTAGAGGCCT
>LUCM01007081.1:0-22833 GCA_008360955.1 Fasciolopsis buskii
GTTGATCCTTGACGATTCATTGAACATAAACACTGCTGATGTAGTGTCCACATGCGTCACTAGATTTTGGGGAGCCACTGAACTTTAAACGCACCCAATTCCTGCTCGATGGATATACATTTCTGGTGATTGCTAACACGGATCAAACAGCTGTGAACGGCCTCTATGGTTATCAGTAGCGAGGTAAATGTTGGAACTCTGAAGAATTATTCGGTTTTCCTAAATGGTCTAAGGCACCTGGGCCAGATGAACTTTCTCCGTCATTCTTCAGGAGCGGTGTGAGCACTGGTAACTAAACTGCGGTGAGTCTTCGGCAAACGAATAGATTCCCAGGGACTGGTGTGAATCGGTGTTGGTACAAATTTACAAAACGGGTAAAATAGGTCCTCGTGTAAAAACCACAGAGGAATTACTTTGGTAAAAATATCGCACCAAGGCTTCTCTCGGGCGTTGTCTTCCGCCGATTTTTTAGCACTCGCAAAAGGTGTACCCCTTGAGAATTAAGTCGGTTTCCGACTCGGTCGGTGTTGCATTGACCGCACTACTCCGCAACAAATCTTAGAACATGAGCATACCTTTCTTAGGCCTGCGATCTCTATTTTTCTCGACTCGAAGGCGGTATTCGATTCAATCGATCGTGTAATCCTGTGGCATTGCATCTCGTCAAAGGATGCGGCTGAGGAATTTACTTCTCTTTTCAAGTTGTTATGTGCGAACAGTCGAACGCGAGTTCGTGCATACGGCGATCTTTCACCGGAGTTCACCACGAGAAGTAATGTAGTCAGAGCTGCCTATTTTCAGCCTTATGATGGAAATGGCTACATTCTCCTATGATAGTAGTGACATTTATATGCGCTCAGACGGTAAACGGTATCTCTTCGAATATACGGATGGTGTTGAGTGAGAGCACAGGTAAGTTGCAAGCATTTCTGAACTGTTTGGACGAGAGCGCTAATAAGTATTGGATGCATTTTGAGCAAACGACTTGTGGATTGCTGTTGCGAAACTGGATCGACCCAAAGCCAGATTTTGATTTTGTTGGAGACAAGCTGGGCGAAGCAGTTAAGTTATCTGTTTGGCGAGTTACATCGCATCCTGTGGTCGAATATCGGATGAAGTGTCTCCGCGTAAACGGATAGCCCGATTAGCGTTTGCCGACTCGAGGTATCTATAAAGTTGCCGCAACATGGAATTATCAATCAAAGTTTGCGTTCACATAAAAACAGTGAGGTCGGTTTTGATACCCAGTTCAGAAATATCGTCGTTGAGGACGGAAGACGTTCGAGGACTTCCGGTGTTTGTATACCGGTATCCGTGTAGTATTTGTAAAGCATGATGGGAGAATTTTGTGATTAACTCAAGTTAGGCGTAAGGCACTGGGTCCTAGGCTCCAGTCTTTACAACACGCACTGAATCAGAATAGAATAGGTGGTTGGGACATATTTTTTGCATGTTCACAGAAAGATTTCCTCGTTGTACGCTGTTCTCCGAGATAGGTAGTAGTTGAAAGATGGGTCGGGGTAGCCAGTCGATGATGTGGGAAAAGAGTGTGGAAACTTTAATCGGTAGATTAGCTCGTGCAGGTGCGGTTAAACTACCGGGTTCGGATCCACGAGATAATCCGAG
Organism: Fasciolopsis buskii; assembly: GCA_008360955.1. Lineage (NCBI taxonomy): Eukaryota > Metazoa > Platyhelminthes > Trematoda > Plagiorchiida > Fasciolidae > Fasciolopsis > Fasciolopsis buskii. Next base: position 1,627 of record LUCM01007081.1, read on the forward strand.
GTGATGATTGGAGATAATAGGTGATATGGCTCAGTACCGAAATCAGTAGCTTTGTTCAGTTGAAAATTTTTCTTCCTCTATACAGTGTTTCGGTTTAATATTTTACAGTTGATCTGCCACTATTTCTTAGTAGACGGTACTGTGTAGTAGCAGTGAAAATCGAAGCCTTTTGTTCCCGTTACAAGTGTCAATAAAATCTGAGCTGAACTGCAAACATTTTGATGATTTGTTTGGGGCCGTCTTGCCGCTACATTGCATAACTGTTAGGTGAACTGCGGAATGCGTGTCATTCGTTTGCGGTAATGGCGTGTAAATGGAATCCCTTCATTCATCTGTTGTTTTACTGTAGTCAGCTTTGCCATTCAGTAATCTTTTACTCTGATTGTTGTATTGGATTTCCAAATCAAGGATAAGTGGTATAACGATCTTCTTTCTCTAGATTTTTTAGCCATTAGACACGTTGCCTCATTGTGGGCTCTAGTTATCCACCTTCATTTGTTCGGCCTTCCGGGTTTAATGAATGTTCCCATTCAGTGCACTGTCCACATTTTAGTGATCAAACTTTTCGCCTCACAAGCCATCGCTTAGTTTCTCTCCTTTCTTGAATTATGTTCTAGTAGGTCTCCAGTTTACTCAACACCATAGGTACAAAAATTCCGCGTGCTGTTTCAGGCTTCCGCGGATTAGATTGACTTGCTTATGATTTATTTAGACAGTTCGGTTCGTACTCAGATTGGTCCTTCGTCCGTACAATCAAAACAGTTTTGAAGAAATTCTCGAATGATTTATGTCATTTGCTCGAGTTAGTTGCATGAACTAGAGAAATGGTGGCCATTTGAGCCGAATGAATTGAGTATGAAGAAGTATTTGTTCAATAATCTTTGATTCGTGGACTATGCCTAACAAAATGATTATTGCGCAAAATATAGATGGCGCTGGATTCACTTGATTCACTTTGTTTCTACTTGTTTGTTGTCCCACTGATAAAAACAGTGGAGTTTTGTTCCTCACAGCCATCGACTCTCCTTAATATTGCCCTGCACGTTTTCACCTTGGTGATAAATGTACTAGTCCCAAAGTCAATAGACTTGTGCATCTGTATGGCACTTTACCTTCTTCTAGCGAATTGGTTGCGAATTCTGTTGTCTTTCTTATATTGTCTATGAACCGTTTACGAACTCGAGTGTAGTTGTAGCAATATCCGTGCAATCTAATCGACAATCACTTGGTCAGTCAGTCATATTTCTCTCCATATTGTATCAAAGCCGGTGGCTTCACTTGAAGTTGCAGTTTAAAAAAAATTCTTTTGAAGTTTTACCGGTTCTTCTCGAGTCAATTATGTGGTCATCCACCGAATCGCGGATATACTTAGAGTACCCATGTTCGCGCCGTTTTACGATTGATTTGCGAAGCTGCCAAATTAAATTGAAGAATTTTCAAATGGGTTTGGATTTAGTCAATTTGAAAAAACAAAGGAATGTGGCATGCTTCATCTGGCAACGGATATTGCCGGTGGCTGTTCGTCAACATCTTTGGTAGTTTTTCCGTTATATATTGTTCCTTATTTCCTCATCATAAATATACAACCAGCTAGAATCGAATGTTATCTTTTCCGAATACATCCCATATGTTCATTTTTGCTGCAGATTCTTAGATCAGCTCAAAAGAGAAGCCCATATTGAACTCACAATCGGACGGCTATAGAACCGTGTTCACACCACAGTCGAACGTACAACAAGACTGTTTGGGTTTCATTGGTGACTGGTAGATTAATAACTGATATATGTTGTTTATTCAAGAGTATGAAACATTAATCGATTTAAAATAGGCGTACAATAGCAGTTGCATCACAGAACTTGGAACTAACGTTTCTCATCGAACTGATATTGCATAACGAGACGGAGGATAAGCGAAATTCCCCGCGGTCTTCATCCGTTTGCATTTGATGTGGGACGGGAAGTGAGAGCTGTAGAATACACAAAACCTTGGTTGAGATAGTAAAGTCGTCTACACGTAAACACCAGAAGCCCGGAAAAATAGAAATAATATAAGCTTGCCAAGCTATGCATCCTTATTTATTGTGGTTATATTCACATCGGGTAATGAAATCGTATATTCGGTGAAATTCGTCCGTTTACTAATTATGGCAGCCTGAGTTATGTCTTAGCAAACGCGGTTGTTCTTCGGTTATTTGTTAATTTCACCTCAACCAGAGTTTATTAAGAAACGTTGGTAAAAAACAAAGCGTTTCCATAAAGGAAAATTCCGATCATCATGAACATAAACGTCTGACTCTACTTTATCTAGATTTGCAGTTTTATTCTTTCAGGTTGTTATGTTACCAGTGATACATTTTCTTGGTGCCTTAGTTTAATGCCTGCGGAATGGGTAAGAAACAATGCATATATATATATATATATATATATATATATGATAGCAGCTTAGAGAAGGATGTCCTTTCTCGTACCTAAGGTTCAACAGCATGGCATTGGTCTTCGTGAACCGAAATTAGAGAGAGTGGATCATGCCTTTTTGTTGCCAGTTGGTGCTCATGGATCCGTGTCCCGAGTTTCTTTCCGGTTTGTCCGGTGTACTGTTTATCACCGTCTTGACAGTCGATTTGATAGGCAACGTTAGTTCGATTCTTTTCAGCCGTCGGTTCTTTCGTCTTAGATAGAATTTTTCGTAGGATTCTTGTTGGCTTGTGCGCAACTTCAATTCCATGGTTCTTGAGTAATCTTGTTGTCATTTCAGAGATATGCTTGATGTACGGCAAGACGGTTCGTGCTTTGGACTGTTCGGCGATCGCCTCTCGGTACTGTTTTTGTTGGCGCTTCGTCTGATGAAGCTTCGAGTTTACCCGTTACACAGAAACAGTTGAAACAGATGGTTTTCTTGTTTACTTCGCTCCGCAGTGCTGCAGTGGGATTGTGCTCTTTTGAAAAGTGTCCTGATGCAGCTTCTCTTGTGGCAGCTTGGGTGGTTGCTTTGGAATTGTAGGATTTGATCTGTATGCGTACTTTTGTGGTATACGGATGTTTCCAAAGTGCCTGTATTTGTCCGTGTGACGAGAACGTCTAGAAATGGCAGACTGTTGTCATGTTCTGTTTCCATGGTGAACTTAATTTCCTTGAAAACTGTTGATGACAGTAGAAGTTCCTTGTAGTTCAGATCGTTTTTGAATCTTGGGATATGCAAACATTGATAAAAGTGTTCGTCGACTTTAGTGTATGTGGTTCTGTGCCACTCCAAATTTGAGGGTGAAAGTCGCAGCCCTCCCCTGATTTAGCGAGTCCATTACACTCATGCTTCAGACATGCCATAAAAGAAATTTTATATGTATATATATATATATGTATATTTATAATGATCTTTTGATAAATACGGAGGTAATGTGACCACGAAAATAATCATTTCAACTGTCCGGAGGTGCGAGGATTGCGCTGGTTGCGATGACAGTTGTTGTAGGCGCCTTTATATCAAGAATTACCAATCATCTTTTGGATGATTCATTTTTTACTACCAAGTATCTCTTTGTTATTTTTGTTTTTCCAGTCGGCAGTTCTCTTTTCCCGTGCTCCGTTGAAATCTTGCATCTATGAAGGTGTTCGTTTTCGTTATTTTTTTTCTAAGATCTGAAATCCCAGGAGAAATTTTCTTTCACAATGCCCTGATATTTTTGTTCTGAATATTACCTTTCTTCAAGTTTGTAGTTAAGCTAGATTTATGGAATGAGCTTGTATGTTATCTTTTAAAACAGCGCGCTAGATCTGTGTACGGTTTTCATTTATTCAGTATTTAAGGCGCAACCATGTGAACGTACCGTCTTAAGACAGGAGTGATACATACTAAAATCGGATTCATCATCGTGAAACAACCGCTCTTAAAATATTTTTTCTCTTTATCACCGCTTCACCTTATGCTGCATTTCCACCAGCGGCGTTTTCAGTCGAGAAAACTGGATTTGCTTGACACTTGTTTTACGTTTTTCTAATCTGCCCCTCTGTCTCTCTCCTAAAGAAATCTAGTCCGAATTTGGATCTCAAAGATCCTATAGATGTTGAGATCCGAGCCTACCTAGATTCACTCCAAGGAATTGTCAATGACTCGAATGATTCTACTGCGTCTTCTGTTGGCCCTGGTGGAAGTTTTGGAATGGACTCCGAGGATGATGCGGATGTGGAGTCTCGCAATCCCGAAGATGAAGATGAAGACGAGGAGGTGCGCAGTAAAGGATCTAAACAAGGTCCTGGCCGTAAACGCCGACGTCCTCGTGGTAGACCGCGAAATACGACTACTCAGACTAATCCAGCGGCCTCACATACTGGTACTTTAGTTGGCGCAGAATTTGGTCGCGTTGGGATCCGGCGATTATCAGTACGCAAGCACGCTCGATTCGAGGAGGAGTTGGCCGCAGCGGCCACCACCCTAATTCACAAGACCAATGGGGAAGTTCAAAAAGTTCCCAAGGACCCAATGGATGCAGCTCGACGTGGTTCTCGCCGTGGTGTGGTCTGTTTGCATATCCCGACTGCTCAGTCCAGGCAAGCTTCCTGATTTCACTGTGCATAATCCGAGTGAAGTTTGGTGGTTACTCTGATGATGAATCGGAAGCAGTTGTAGTACCACAACCTGTAATAGTCTGTTGTTAGGTTTTTTCGGATTCTGGTACCCAATTATTGTATGGGTAAAATTTTGATTCTGTTTGCCATCCACAGGGAAAAAGTCAGGCGAGATGACTATTTTTTTTACTAATCGGGAAACCTAATGCCACCTTGTGAACTGACTTCGGACGGAGAGCGCACTCTGCCTTCGTAGCCATCTACACGGTCATAAATATTCGTTTGTTTATATGAAATTACCTATACACTGCTATTTGATTCAGTTGCACGATGCTTTGGAACACGATCGCCCGACCACTATCGTAGAACTCTGGTGAAAAAGTAGAAATTTCGTTTATGTTATTAGGAGTGCCCTTGCTATGTAAAAAATCCTTGAGATTCACCACGCACTAGAGAGAAAACATATAGGTTGAGCTCAACTACATCGCAGCCACACAGGCCATCAGTGATAAGATATTCCAAGAAAAGCAGGATGGAGGTAGCTGGCATATCATGGGAGTGAGGGCGTAGTAATCCAGACAAATCACACGCCCACCAGCCTCTGCTTCTCTTGCTTCTTGTTAGTCGTTAATCAACCACTCACCTTGGCTCACCAGTTCACATGATGTTCTTTCTAATCGACCACAATGTTGTTGCGGCCTTGTTTGTTCTTAGACGAAATGGACTATGATCATGTGTGTGGGTTTGTTGCCAGACTGTTGATCTCAGTCCGTTAACTGAAGGTGTTCCAGCAGTTTAAGTCACCATGTTCCAATGGGGACATCGTTTGGTTGAGTCGTCTCACCAAAGGTCATTATTTCATTTCAGTAGCCATTCAATGCCCAGAGCTCCGTCCCTGGGAGGTATGCACATTATTTTGTCAGTAGCAAAAGTAAATAAAAGTCCAAAAAAGGTAAGGAGAAAATGAGCTACTACTAGCCACGCACACTCATATGTAGTCATGCAAATTAGATATGATACCATCTCTGTTTTGGCATGCGATCATACTTGACTTAGTTCTAGACCGTAATATTCTCAATGTATTTGGAAATTTGTGTTGACCGCAGCTCAAGTTATTTCATGGGGTTCTGATCGCTGAGCTTAGGGTTTAGGTAGCAAAGGTTTCATCAACAGTCGAGCGGACATCCTCAGTGCAAGTGCGCAGTTGTTGGGGTTCCTCTATTCATAAGGTTATCATCGACTTTGACCTTGACGTGGAAACTACGCGTCTGTTTTTCACTTGATCTCTGTTGGTTTCGTCTTCGACCTTAGAAGATTAACATTCGACTCATATCAAAATCAAAAGAGCGATTAAAAATGAGAGGATGAGCAAGCATCGTCTACAAAGTCAAGTGCATGGACTGCGATAAATGCTATATCGGTCAAACCGGAAGTGAAGTGACTACTGGGGTGTCCGTGGAGGCCAAGAATGACACAAATTCCTTCTAGTTCAAGAAACTACGAGGGGCGCGAGGCAGTTTTCAGAAGACTAATATTCTTCAAATAATGCGATCAATAGACACATCGAATTGGATCATGTATGCATTCGGATGAGAGACAGACAACTCAGCTAACTGAGGGAACCGTAATTCAGGTCAAACAGATTCATAATCACAAATCTGAGTCATTTATTCGGATCTTTCTACAGTACTCAATCAAGCAATATTCACATACTCGAAATAAAAACAACGACAGCTAAACGGATCGAACTTCTCAAGCCGAATGTTAATCCTCTAAGGTCGAGGACGAAACCAACAGAGATCAAGTGAAAAACGCGAAGTTTCTACGTCAAGGTCAAAGTCGATGATAACCTTATGAATAGAGGAACCCCAACAACTGCGCACTTGCACTGACAATGTCCGCTCGACTGGTGATGATACGTTTGCGACCCAAGCTTTGAGCTCTCCGATGAGATTCCCGTGAATAAATGACCGTAGTTTTCTTTTGCTATATATATTCTAGTATGCGTAGGCTGAACCGGATGACGCGGTCTGTGGCGTATCCTTGACTTCTTGTTATTTTCCTAGGATTTCTAATGTGCAATTTTCCTAGTCGTATTTGTCCAGTGAATTGAAACACTCTGACCATCGCTGACGTAATATTTTCGACAACTGCTCCCATTTCTTCACAGCACCAAACTACCCGATGGTACTTTCTATGTGCACAAGCAATTTCAAGAATCCTGCCGTTCTTCTCTAAACCAACACAGGGACGAAATGGGTCGGTTGGAAGAAGTTGCAATGGCTCTGAGCGTGCGGGTGGATGAACATCTTCGTGTAAGGCTTGGCACGTCTTTCTGTGGGCTGCGCGGTCACGCTTCGTGCTTCTGATGCTGCCACGCTGGTTGGGTCACGTGTTGCGTATGACGAACACTCGTCTACCATATCGTGTCCTATTTTGTGTTCCTTCTAAGGAATGGAAGAAGCCATGTGGAGGTCAAGAGATGATGTGGCAACGTGGGATGAGAAAACGTACAGCGAAGTTAGGTAAAGTAGGTGTCTCACGCCTTCGTGGTTGGAGTCCGAAAGACTCGTCGACTTGCTGGCTGGAGACACTGAAGGATATGGCAGTGAACCATGAACATTGGCGATCGTGTTGTCATTTTCTATCGAATCAGAATGATTGAAAGAGTGCGTTTGTGCAGTTAGACTGTTCCATGTGTTGGCTGCAGCAGCATCCTATCTTTTCCCGCCTGTGTAGGTCCACTCCCTGTTCCCTTTGTATATTCACTCTTTTTATATAAACGCGTAACCCTGGGGAAAGGCAGCGGTCAGTGAGGCTTGCCTTGCTGTTTAACGCTGATCGACGCAATACCAGGACTTAAACAGATGGCAAACAACCTTTACTTCACAAAAGGGAAAATGTTCACCTCAAATGATCTTACTTTGTTGCCTATTTTTCTATTTTTTCTTTGGTACTTTTGTTCCGGGGGTTAACGTGAGCCCACAACTCTCACGCCCTCAAGTCATTTTGTTTCGAATAGACTCTCCCACATTTGCCAGATTGACTCATTACCTTCGAGCTCATCTCAACGCAAAAATCATCGCACACTGTTTTGATGCCGTTCAGCTTTGGCTAACTCATTTTTCTGCCCTTCTGAATTCCTGCCACTAGCCTCTGTGAGTTCCTTTATCTAACGAGCTCGCTCTTCTTTTGTCCACCGTTTGTATTCTTTCAGTTTGGCATGAATTGTAGACGGCACCAAGTGGATTGCATACTGCTTTCCCCGAACTCGCGTTAGTGTCGAATCATCAGTTAGATGAACGGCTTATTATCGATATTTACGGATCCCATTCAGTTACAGACCGATATTCTTTTCAACCGGAGGTGGTCAGGAGGATCAAGCATCTGTCACGAAAGGGTCAGATGATCGAATCCCGGATCTGCCGGTCACTTTGGTGGTGGACGGCAATTGGTTGCCTCAACTAGTCACCTCACTTGACCCAGTGTTTGCCGGTTCTTCCCGGTTCTATATAGTAGGTCCTAGTGGCTATGGAACACGTCCATCCCACTATGCTCATGCTTCAAGCATTCCATAAAAACATTGTCACACTCAGTACCATTAAAATTTTGGCTAATAACACATTTCGGACGGCATTTTTGCTTCATCCACATGGTTACCAGGTTTTAACTTCACCCAGTGATAATACTGTGCTCAACATCCTTGCATGTTCCTCGTGATTCAAATGAGATTCCGTTACCAAACCATCTAAGGTGTGTGTAGGGACACTTGGATACCGACGACCCATACGTGATTAGCGGTAGCAACCTCCAGATATGTTCAAGACCATTCGGGACAAATTTCCTTTATTATACATGTGTATATTGCTTACGAAACAGTTATGGTAACGATATCCTTCACAGGCTTTATAATCATTGAACTTGAACTTTAATTGCTTAATGTTGCATCTTCAGCTAGTTTTGTGTGTGTGTGTGTGTGTGTGTGCCCGCGCCATACAAACGAGAAGCTCATATTATGAAAGCCTTTAAAAGCTGATAATCTGAAGTGGAAACGACGCTGGTACTTAGTGCTATGGAGCATGGAAACAGCAAACATCCACAATTTCCCTCGCCTAATTGTTTTCATGCAGCCCTTTGTTTAAGTTTTAATTGACGATTGCAAAATTTCCGCGCGATTTATCCTTCGGTTTCTTGGATTTTCGGGGCCACCTGATTTTTCATTTCGTGACCACAAATCATCGGAATTTCCGTTTATCGTATGCTGATTTGTTGACATTTCGATCAATCCAAAGCAGATTAGGAGGCTTATTTTCAGGTTTACGGTTGACAGGCACAGTGTGTATGTTTATCACTCAGTGGAATTCGTCAGTCTTTTTGGATTTGTCGTTAGGTTTTTTCAAGCGTTTCGACCTGGAGGTGATTCTAATCTAAGAACAATTTTTGTTATATTTCACTTTATCTGCTCTGTTGTTTACCATATGCACCGTTATATTCCCTCAATTACAGGAAGTTACCAAGGCTAGTGCCGTACTTGATGGCATGCAAAATTTGCGTCCTCCACCAATACGCATGGTAAGAAACGGTTTACTCGCAGTTGCTACAATCATCCCACCCGAACAAGTATATCCAACTATTCGATTGAAGATTCTCTTGGTATGATTTTAGCTTTTTGCGTGCATAATTGTTATGGTTTAAGTGAGATAAGTCCGTTTCCATTGATCTGGAAAGCACCCACATGGAGGCGGTTTAAAGTCCTGCCTTAAGTTGTTTCCTTTCGGCGAGCTGGTATATGCTCCTTTTTATAAAAGCGTAATAGACTTACCGTTTGATGCCCACAAAGGTCTGCTCTTTTAGCACTTCAATTCTTCCGGCCACTAACTTTAGGCTATCAAGAACTGGAACAGTCACGGACCATCTCTTGATTCTCAGGGAAATGATGAGGCATCATAACCAATCGGTCAAGAGTGTTGTGCTACTTGCCACCGGAGTTTAATACCGAATTCGTCTCTTCAAATATGGGAATCAGCAACTCAGAATTCGATTGGACAGTAATTTGGGAAAGGTGATCCCTGATGGCCGAAACGTCGGCTCACTAGTATTTCCATGAAAATCGCTGTTCCTGACAAATTTTTAGCTATCTCCAGGGCGTTTTCTGTACTGTTGGTGGAAGATAGGAGCTATCTGTAAGCATCTTATTCAATACAGCTGAAGTATTAATATGGAACCCTTTTTGTGTCTCATGTTTCATGCTGTTCCTTTTACCGTTTTAAAATTGCTAGTAACTCACAAATTCAATTTGCATTTGCTCAAAGAAATTATTTCCCTCTCGGTCTTCGTGCTCCTACTTACAGGACCCTAACTGGAGTGTGGTAGATATTCAAATGGCCGCACAGTCTATCGGCGAGCTCGGCCGAGATTATAAGGGGATTGCGGCACGTCTTGTCAACAAAACACCAAGCATGGTGGCCACATTGTTCGAACTCTACGGGCAGCAGTTAAACTTGGGTGAATTAGCCTCAATCGCTCCACTTTACGATCGCTAGTCGTATAGATTCTGAACTGTTTTCATGTGGGTCTCCAGCGATTTCTGAATGGCATTCCGTTTTTCAGGCGCAAGGGGTCATGAGATGGTAGTAGATGTGAATTTCCCATATTCCTTCCCACTTCCACCCACTGTTCTTCTATCAGGATTTTCCGAACTTGTGTGTTTTCTCACATTTTATTCTCGGCCGTGTACAGTTACCCTGGCTCTTTCTCTTCGTTTCCATTTCCGGCCTTCTGAATCCACTCTTGCATTTCCAGTTGGGTGAGTATATGGTTGTGTCACTGTGGCTAATGCGCTGCCCGAACGACAGTAATCTGTCTTTTTTACCTCTTGAAAATAAATGCAAAATTTTTTCTTACTGCAGATTTGTTTTGGTTACCCGATTATCTAATTTAGAGGTGAGTGAAGGAGCCGGATTGGTTCTATTCTGCTACCTTTTGATAAGTGCTCTTAGAACAGGGATTTGGGCTTGAATAGATAGACCGTAGGAATCGGTCATCTTTTATTTGCTGATTGCACTTCGCGACAAGAATTTTGTACCCCTTAGTAGTAAAATTACTACCTTTGGAAATAATCGCGGGAAATCGCAACTGCTCACATCATTCAAACGAAATCATTGGAAATAATTCCGTTTTCAAGTTTTGTATGCCATTGTTTGGTCTGAGAATGAAGGAAGCTGACAGTGAGCAGAATAGGCTTTCCACTTCAGCACTTCGACATACCTTTCGGATACAACCTCTCTCCGATTCTGGTGTATCCCATTGTCGACGGAGGGTGACTCCCGTTTCATGGTGACCTATTGGTTTTCTTCTGATTCATTAACACCCTGATTTCCAGACATTGAACATCCACTGTGTTTGGACCTGGGTCACCTGACTATAGTCAGTTTCTTATCAGATTTCATTTGTGAGTTGTGATATAATCCCGACAAAAAACAGCCTCCAAGTCACCATTTAGTTATATTTATTGCAGTTACATTATTCAGGTTTGTGCGACACCGTTATTCTCGTCCAGTACCGAAATAATACTGCTAAACAAACGAAGCTTGAGAATAAGAATCCATCTGTATGCGTTCGAAGGGAAAACTTGGTGGGTGTGACGAGGCAAAATCTCCGGAAAAGGAACATGAATATATCACCAAATCGGACCACCAATCTCTTAAGTCGACAACTCGTTCCCATTCAATTGGAATAGTTAACAAAATAATTGTTAGATGAAACTTCCGGCATGACCCCCTAGGTCCCCGGGCTTCAATCCACGAAAAGGTGGTATTATCAAAAATGAACGTTTTTCTACTGGGAATGTGTCACATCATCAGTTTTAAAACTCCCCAACAAAAGGTTAGGACGAATGGCTGATAAAGTTTGCCGACTAACGGATGGGCTGCGTCTTGGGAAGATTCGTGACTGTTATTGTCGGCAGCAGACCTAAATGGCATTGGTTTATGCAACACTGGTTTTCCTACAATAAATCATCAGTTGTGCTTTTGTTTTCACTGGCCTTCCCAAAATTATCATACAAATGAGTGCGATTTCAGTGATTATCAAAATGAAGTACTAGTGCTGTATGTAACTAAATTAATGAGAAATTATACATCGAATTTCGGTATTTTATTAACGCCGAAAGCTGATGATCCTAATAACACTTTAGAAACGTTGGATTATGGAGAAAAGAAATACTAGTGTGAAAATTACGCATTTAAATGAACGAAATAGTGACAGGATTAAGAGCAGGAAATGCATGCCCAAAAATATATGGAACCGATGTTATGGTGACACCAACAGCCGAAGTTAAGGTGTCGGAATTTACTGCACGCTTATTCATTGAGAACTACAGCTACGTATCCACGTTTCAGTTCTGGTGTTCACAGTGCACAGAATGGCTTTTTTACCATTGTGGGGTCACTATAACGGGTATGTTCCCATGGGCCCGTATAGTTCTTGATATTGACCATACAGTTTGGCTCTTGAGGTTGCTTTTATTAATGGGTTAGGAGTACGCTGAACAGCCGGTTTTCGGCCTTTGCGACTGATGCACCAGCTTGATTTTACTATATACAACTCGTGCCCCAGGTCGCAACAGGTGGGCGGTTGTTACTACCGACACCTGAGAGACCAACTTGGAAGCAAGTAATAAAGTATACTCAGGTGTGAACTCCTGTTAATACAAGTAGTAATAGGTATCTTGTAAATCTTCTAGCTGGCAGGCACTGTTGAGTAAGGTGTGAAATGTTTTAGCCGTCTAAGAGAAATAGGCGAAGACCAGCAAGTGGGATATGTCGTTTACGGGTTTTCGATGGAGATCGTTTGCGCGAGTTTTCATTATGTGCAGAATTTCAGAATTTGAAAGCTTTTAGTAAGCACGTTTGGCTTCTGTTGTGGTTCAGTTAGTGTAGCATTGCATGTATGACACTTTGTTACTTTCTGAACGCATGCACCGAATAATATCTTAATGTGCAATCAAGGATTGCGGCAGCCTATCTCGAAATTTGTTAGAAATAATGCACGTGCAATGGGCGAAAAACTGCAGCGGATTTAAGGCATATCAGTAACAACTCCTAGTGAAGCAGCCGGAAACATCTAGGCACTTCCTCTGGTCTTTCTGTTTTCTCAAAGTAGTGCCCAATAGAGGGGTTATAGCTTTTTTCAGGTAATTTTTCATTTTGAAAATACTTATGGACGTAAACCGTATTACTCGTTCGTCCAATAAAGTCAAAAATTGGGGACTTGATATGCACCAAAATTGACAAGAAAGTACGATTTTTTGTGTTAGGAGTGGAACCACGTGGAAACTTGGGCACGTATCTAGCTTTCTGCATACCTCCAGAAGTGACCAACCCTCAAAGTCTGCAGACAAAATCATGTGATTCTGCTACCAGTAATCCTCGGACACGATGTGGCTATGGATCTGGACGGTTTGTTGAGGTGGGAGATTCTTCACACCGCGAAAAAACGATTTTTCCTTCCAGGTTGGGCTGGTTACCGTTGTGAGTCGCTCAGCGACAGGACACAACATGACTAGTCTCCTCATTCTACCCGGTGCTTGTTCTAGCAGTTGTTGTACGGTTTAATCTCGTCCATTATAACTTGCGAGAGCGTCAATTGACTTTTATCTCTATCTGTGGCTCGCGAATGTTTCAAGTGGTCAGTGCGGCCCTTCCAATGGGCATTCGATTATTGTCTTGGAACAACCAGCAGAAAAGGAAGTAGAACATCATTGCAAAAGAATTCGTTTCCAACGCCGGGCAATTAAACGTGGATGTTATCTTTGCATGAATATTACGATGTTTTTGATCTTGTTAATTTCATGGCACCATACAATGTATCCGTCATTCCAGGAGCACAAAAACTATTAGAACTTCAGTTTCACCAGCGCTTTTACTAATACTACCCAGCAGCTAATGATTGTAGGCTGTGGGATAATTAGAATTTGGGCCTGATGCACCGACACATGGACAAAACCTTCCTCTGTTCCATGCGTGCGTCTATGGGTGCGTGTGCCGACTGAAGCTCAGACAATCATGAATCATTCCTAGGTTATTTGAGTTAGACCAGGTATCAACTTAAAATTCCTCTTCAGTGATTTGGTTCTCAATCGAAAACGTTCACATTTATACTAAAGACAAAATTCCAAAGGAACTCAGAAACAAACAGAATTCCAAAATGGCAAATTTAATTAGTGTACAAGGGATGGATGGCTGCAGATGAATTAGTCAATACCAGGAAACATCCTCTTGAATGTATTAGTTAACTTGCATCACTGACAAGCTCGCACAAGACAGTGATCAGCCATTGGTCTTCTTCTTATGGGTCAGTTGTCATTTCAAACGAGGTTCGGAATTAGCAAGAAGTGGCAATTATTTTCTGGTGCATTCCGCAAGGTTCTTTGTATTATCTGAACATATCGTTATAAAGCAGGTACTGCACGAGCTTGTGTGCCAGTTGGGGAATCGATTCTACACCGAATTAGAAAACCACCCTTCGACTACTACATGTGCTGTCCAGGATGCAGGTTCTCTTCGATTGTCAGTTTATCGAAGGGTGATGTGGAACTGACAGTTTATTCATTTTCAGAGCTTTGCATACCGGAAAATAAAGATATGCCTTTAGTTGGTAGCGCAATAAAAACATGTATGGACTACATGAATTCCGTTTCCTGTTTAGCATGTTCTCTTAAAATCACTATTATGGGCAATCTAGCTATGGGATTATAAACATACATGAAGGGAGGTCAAAATACATGGGGTCATTAAAGTAGCCCAAGTACCATCGTTTGCTTCTCAACAGTGATGAGAAGACGGAGGTCTTCTACGGTTACCATCGAATTTCCTGTATAACTGCAGATCACAGTCATAATCAAGTCAGTCGCGTTTTTATCTAAAAAGCAAAGTCCCGGCTTGTGCAGCCTGTATCCGTGTGCTCATGCCCCTGCTCATTTGGGACTAGATGTTGGGCCAAAATTAAGTCTACAACTGTGTTGCTTGAAGGGCATGCGTCTGAAAGTAGCTTTGCCTTATTAGCGCACCATTTTCATGATGTTTTTTAACTCGCGCTGACCAGAGCAAAGAGCGTAGATACTAGCTCGTAGCGTGATGGACTAAGATCGACGGATTGATTACAAGAACCCATGCACAAAGACACTATAATAGTCCCTTTTGCTTCCGAGTGTCGTAGTTCTGGTTGGGGCAGGTACGTACCTACAATGCGACGCGTCTTCGCTGGGCTTACTACAGGACCCCCGAAGCCATTGTGCATACGCTCAGTGTGAATGTAATTTTGAACTGACTTCCTAGCCATTCCTAGTAGAATATTCGGTAAATTAAAAGCTGTTGAGTGAATGTTGTATTTTTCCTCTCGCGCTTTCGGTATTCCACTGCCAATTGTTAACGCTACCATACTGTACCAAATGTTCAATAGGTCTAAGTACACCCAAGATCGATTCTTTCACTCCGGAATAAAAACGTTCTTTCAGACGAAGAATAGGATGCACGCTACTTTCGTCCCTTGTTCTAAATTCCTGATAATAGATTTCTTTACCTTTTCCATTTGCTGTTTTATCGGCTCTCACGTAGTCTCTTACTTAAAGTTGCTTCGCTCACCGGTCGTGGCCAAGCGGCGAACGGCGTCTCAATGGAAAGTGCGAGAAGTCGCTTTATTCTTCAACAGCATCCTTCGGAAATACTTCAGTGACCGCAACCTCCCCCATAACCCACTTTGTTGGCGTTCTAATAAAAATGTTTGGGAGGGACTATTATCATTGGGGTGCATAAGTGGCCACTTTGCTTAAGTCAAATCGTTGGACGATGTTCAATTTGGAAATCCAAAGTTTGTAAGTCCTCACAACTTGATCGCATTCCGCTGCATTCGGGGCCCAGGAAAACTAAATCTCATCTAATCAGCTTGATGCATTGCTGTTATGAGAAGAATATACGCACGACGTCGTCTGCGTAGTCTAGGTCGCATAGCTTCCCTCCGCTTCCCAGCTCGACTCCTAGATCCTCGAGATCTAAAGCATATTCCATCACCTCGTCCGTGGGGGGCCATAAAATAATGCAACCCAGGTGGTGTATATGTAGTGAATTTCCGTTCACACTCGCGGTATAGTCGTTAAAGTGGATGGTTTTTTGCTAAAGTCTACATTATAAATGTGTATTTTACTCAAAACGAAGCCTTGGTGAAATGCCAATAATCTTCCGCAGTCATTATTTGAGTAATTAAGGAGTTTTAGTTATGATATATGGACACCAAACAACAATCCACTGTTTTTTGTCAGGTCTATTTTCGGGTGCAACGAGTTCGGCTGGCGTTATTTCTGGGACACTTTGGTAACTACTGTCTTTCTTATCAGTAGTCAAAGTGCAAATGTGAAATCTTTGAATTCACCGAGATCAACAAATCTGATTTTGCGAACACAGTCGCGTACGCACAGTTTTGGTCCGACCTCCAGGTCACTCCTGATGGGATATTCAGTTTGGAATCAGCAGTTATCACTTTGGTACTTAAAAGACCAACATACTTTGTTTGAATGGATGGGTGATGTTCAGCGTGAAAATCCAAGGTTTGCAAGTCCTCACAACTTGATCCTATTCCGCTGCATTCGGGGCCCAGGAAACTAAATCTCATCTAATCAGCTTGATGCATTGCTGTTATGAGAAGAATATACGCAATCTGTTTGGCCTATCCAACTTACGTGAACCTGGGGAACCAATTTGATGAAAATGTGAATCCTCTCGAAGCGAAAACCTTTGTAATGAACAAATAATTATCCATAATGTGGTCTAATGTATAGATATTATGAACTGAACTGCACCGGGAGACCAACATCCTAATTTTGACTATTTTTATAAAGACACTAACCATTTTTGGTTCCCATCAAAACAATGGATGGTAACGAACCCTGTGTGACCTGACTCCAGAATTGGAAAGAACCATGTAGTTGGCTTTGCTTATGCAACTTCTAGGTTGGCCTTCGAATTCGAGCAGTGATTCTCTGTATTAAGTGGTTTCTCAGGTATGTTCTGGTTTGAGTGGGCTTGATCTAGTTTATTTCGGTTCCGCTGACCTGAGAGGCACTAAGTTGAAATGAATGACCTTGGTACTTGTTTGTCTATGGTAAGTGACTCGAACCATTGATCCGATGGCAGATATTCACCACCTATGAGACTTAATCAAGAAACTGGAGTTTGGTACAAAGTTAGTCGAATGACTTGGGGTTTGCTCCTTGGAGCTGAAATCTGGAAAGCAGTTGGCCAAGCAAATTCATATCAACCCCCGATCAGTAGTAGCAAGCAATTTTGCGATCAACACAAGTTGACGGTTTTCATTGGGGATAATAGATTTTCATTTCAATAAGTAATCACTGCCGTAAAAATAAAACAAGCAATTTATGCAATTTTTCAAATAAAATCAAACAGATAAAGGAAATTTACTTGCTTACAGGATTAGGACTGCTACATGTTCATGCGAATTGTATTTACCAAAATCCATTTTAAAAGAAATATCGTGGCTGATTCAACAAGTCCTTCGGTCAGCAAAGTCAGGGAATCTGTTCAATGATGGCTGAAACTATCACTTGGTCCGACTGGAATAATCCATGTCCACTGGCTCTGGCGAAGACAGCTAAGTGGGGCAGAAACTGATTCGTGTTTGCTAACCAGAATCGTCTCATTCTTCAAATGTAGCATGAGCCTGGATAACTGGCTCGGGTCTCGGCGATCGTACGAGTAATCGCCTGATTGATTAACCTTATCCTTCGGCGTTGCTTGATCCAAGTTGTCTTCACGAATCCGGTTCGCTAACGCCGGTTGGCCGGTCTGCTGACCGGTGATTTCGAATTACTATATATGTGCACGATGAATTACCGTTATCTCTCCTGGTCATCACTGACTCAAACTGATCACACTTAGTCAAACTAAGGAATCACCAAATGTCAATAGCAGTCACTATCTTTCTAGCCGTGTTTTGTCCATCTATGGCAACTAGTTACCGATGACTTTTTATGGTTCAAAATAAACTTCGTTAAAATAGACATACTGAATACGACGACGAAGGTGGCATTCACATCCGCGAAGATAAGTTGCGTAATCGTTCCATCTCTAAGATCTCGGTGTCAACACAAACAAGCTACCTCTGTTGGCCTTACCTACGAGTTTGCCAGATCAGTTGAACTTACACAGAACTTATCAAAAGCTACCAAAGAATAAGAACTACGAGGAAAAAGAGAGTAATCTGATGCTCATTAGGTGAGTACCCGATGGGAACTGGTTTCCAATTTTCGAAACAAACCACCATGCATGCAGAAAGCAATAAGGCCTCGGGCAATGTCTTCTTTTGCAACCCAGAGCTCTGCTAACAACAGATGTTACCGTAAGCACAACAAATATCTCGGCCTGTAACCGACTGCTGTCATTGAATTGAGGGTTGATCCGATCAAATCATTTAAGCGACTGTTTCATGGTCGTCACTGGCTTGTTGTCATTCACAGTTCTAGCAGATCTTCAGTTCCAGTATGCATTCTATCAGGACAGTAACACACAATGACTTTGGAAAAAATGATAAAAACCTGAGCCACCAAAAGCGACAGCTCATAATGTGTTGAAATGGACTGGCGATTCTTTTGGCTGAACAGTCGAAACTGGGAACGGAACTCGAAAAGCTCAGATTGCAAGAAGGAAATCCACTACAGAGTATAAGTGCGCTCGTGGCTCACTTGTCTAAATTACACTTACATTCAGATATTGTTCAGGTAAACATAAAGCACGTGTATCGATACAATATTATAAATTCTTAGAGAAAACGTTTCCGCAGTTCATTTGTCTTTGCCACTTCGCTTACTACGTTTTTCCGGATTGATTGAAATTTCGATGTTTGCAGATTCTCTCAGTATAAAAATTGATGCTACCGCTAGACATATTTCTAATAGCGTTTGGATGAACAATTAATCATTACACAGTGCAATAGGGGTTGGAACAAAACCGTTTTTCATCTTGAAAATAATCATTTCATGTTTCGTACAAAACAAAATCGGCCTCCTGTCCTTCTGGATACTGGCATTCTTTCTTGTACCACAGATGCACATAAAATGTGTTGCTGACCGTAAATGTCCACAGAATATCTCAACCTACTTACTTACCAAAATGTTCTCGCACAATTTGGGTATAGGAATCCTTCGCTGCAACTCTTCATGAGAAAACAAATTTGGCATTGCTGTACTTGCATATGCAAAAACAAGTGGGTGTAAAATCACAAAGCTGGTTTGGAGAGTCTATATCTTGTGTTTGTAAAGTCACTAACAATCGGTTCTAAATCATTTCTGACTGGCTGGCGCTATCATATGGATAGAGATTTTAATATACTTTACGACAGATATCCCTTCCCTTTTGATGCAGGCCTCACTATGGTGATAGAAATTATATAAATATGTAGTAGATTTGGAACCGGAAATTTAACTGTCAATTGGTAAAAGCTGGAAAATATCTGCTTTGATGATTAACGTGGTGCGTTTAAAGTTCAGTGGCTCCCCAAAATCTAGTGACGCATGTGGACACTACATCAGCAGTGTTTATGTTCAATGAATCGTCAAGGATCAACCCGGCTAGCGTTATGACCAAGGCGTTCGACTCACAATCGTTCGTTGAGGGTTCGCGTCCCGCTTCCGGCTCGATGGATATGCATTACTGATGATTACTAACACGAGTGAAACAATTGTGGAGTGTATCCAAGATTTTCAATGCCAAGTTGGATGCTGATATTGCATGACGAACCACTAGAAGCGTCAAATCGAATCAACTACTATCGAGAAGTATAAAACCTATCTCCCTAATAATTTGTTTACTTTACGGGACCGTAAACACTTGCAGACCCATCCTTTTTTATCTTTTCTATATGGTCAAAGGATAAAACATGGAGAAAAAGAGAGCGAAAAACTAACCTTAATTGGAGACTTTTATCTTTTCATCTTTCACCTCCTTTATTAATGAAATAACAATGTGTATCAGTATTCAGAAAGGAGGCCGCGGCCAGCAGAGGGCTGCCAAGTGGGGAAGTTGACCGGCAGTGGAAAGAATCGGACCCCCGACCTTCACGTCCGAGCGCCACGATCTTATCCGCTTGGCCATCGCCGGTAAGACAAGTCACTGCTTTTTGACGATCTATAAATCTCCGTTAAAGAGTTCAATAAAAGGATGGTAAATTGTTTGCCAATTTAGGTTCGCAATAGCAACCAACAGGAATAGAGAAGTTGGGGTCTTAGGTGAAGTATGTAGAATGCTGTTAATTTACCATGCGTAATAGGAGCGTGCAACTGGCCGCAGCCAAGCTAATACAATAAATCGTGAGAAATTTAACGGTAAAATCAACACGTTATTAAGCTCGAGGTAGAATAGGATATTAGTCTTTGAACATGGAGAGTCGACTAACTGATCGTACTCAAGTAATGGATATCCATGTATGTGGGAAATCAATTCGCGTGGACTGAAGTAAACTATGGTGGATGACCCAATCGATCTTTGGGATAACAAAATGAAGTCAAAAAACCAAAAGGAACAGTGAACAGTTATTACCTGTTGTGAGTCAGTCTTCACGGAGCTGCCATCCGGGCAACGTATTACGATCCCTGGGCTCATGTAGCCACGACGAAGTAGACTAGACCATCTTGGTCCGTGCAAACTCAACTCGTAGAGGGTTTGCTGATTTCGTTTATTCAGATAGTAGAACAGGATCAGCTCATTAACTGTACGTGTTGGAAACTGTCAAGGCACAAGCGCAAATATTCGTTTAGGAAAAATCTAGAATATTGACAAGCAAGGACTACCAGGATATTTTCATCAAAAGGAACAATTCTTACGAACGAATATTGGTCAAAATCAATAACTACTGAAGGAAATGGATGCATCTGACTTCCTTAAGGCAAATATTTGCTGTATTGTCATGACGATTGTCATAATACTTGATAACACCGCACTACTGGTAACTTGTCGGTTTTTTGCAGATAGCCACTTACAACGATTCTATGGTGAAAAGTACGTCCCTATCAAGTCCTAATCAAGCGGAAAAGTCAATAAGCTTTTTAATCAGGTCGATTTAGCAAAGGGAATGCCTAGACATTTGTGAATCATTAGATATGAAAATTCATTGACATGGCTTCTGCTTTCGAAAACCTGTCAACAAAGTTATGAAAGAAAACTAAGCGCTCCGATAAAGGGTTCTTAGTTTCCCCCAGCTGGATTTTCGCAGTATCTTCAGTTCTGTGGGCAGTACAATGACCATTTACGGACACTTCATCAGGATGGCAGAACGCCTAAACACTAGAATTCATACACAAGCTGTTACAACAAGAAAACTGTGATGAGAAATTGAAAATATTACCACGACGATAGTGTCGCAATCCCATGGGTTCCTATGTTAGTGAAGTCTGACATTGAATGAAGCAGCCAGAAGAAGCATGTTAACGGCTTGTTGCACAGGATGAGATAACCAGTCGAAGGCGAGACAAATTTGGACTTAGTTCTGACCCAAGAGATCATATTCGAAATTAGTGAAACCCTGGTGTTGTATTTGTTCCTGTTCAAAAAGGTTTGAGAAGGTTTCTGTGTGACAAATT
>LUCM01007081.1:26916-111926 GCA_008360955.1 Fasciolopsis buskii
ATTCTGTTTGATCGAGACAAGCGACTCAATGCTGTTGGGATACTCCAGGTTTTTTCGGATAACTGGATCCACATAACTCACATATGCTCCAATTAACGAATGCAAATCGTATCTTCGTATCGCGGAAAACATTCTCCGAGTATACGAATTATAGGCGAGTTAGAAACTACCGCAAAACTTATTCATCCACTTCACCTTGTTCCTCCAAGAGCAATGCTCCGTTTGACGCAATCTAGTGTCCAAAAGCATTTACAAAAGACTCCATTCAAAACATAATCATACAAGCCAGACAAGGAGAAACTATTAAAATCTTCACCCAATACATAACGTCGTTCGGTATTCTAATTCAGAACAGTTATTGTCTGGAGAAAATCAATGACACTATTCTCGCGGTGACAATAAAACTACTTCCAAAACCAGGCTCAATGAAAAGTAAAAAGAGAGACGAAAGGAGGGCAATCGTATGACAATACTCTCCAGGAACCCGGCGAAATCTCCCTAACTTGAACGCTTCATGGTTTAGCATAAACTACTGCATGAAGAAATAATTTCTTCACCTCCATATATAGAATCTAAAGGACGACGCATGACTTAGTCATCAGACCAATTGAGACAACAATCAGTGGGTTTGCAAAATGCCCACAGAATTGCACGATGACTTAGTGTTCAACATGTCTTTCCATCAAAAGAAAAGAAACCGTTTATGAGATTTTGCCTGTGCCAATGAACTGTCGCAATTGGGGTGAAAATTTGTGAGGGGCAACCCGACCGGAAGAACACCGCCTGATTCTACTCAAAACCACTTCTTGAATACATAATAACGCGAATTATAAATCTAGCTCAGTTTGATTGGTTGATGCTTAGTAAATGATTTCTCTTGTTTTTCACATGAGATATATCCCTTTCTAACTAAATGATGTCTTCATATTATCCTAATTCATTCGTAATGTTTACGGTTTTTTCCCTCTGCCGCAGGACTGACAACAGTGTAGCTATCTTATCTTGTATTTGTACTAAGCATTTTTCAGCGTCCTGAATATGTATTAGCCATCCTGCTCGTTATCCTACTTTCATTGTGGCCATTAGGAGACTGGTACCAAAACGGTTGCTAATTGTTTCAGCTTACAATACATGATAAGTTGAAAATCACGCATCTGTGGCCGGATGCAATAAACTGCTACCAAAATTTCTGTCCTAAATCTGCAACCGATTGTCCAATGGTGACTGATCAGTGTGTCCCTAGTCCATATATTATCTATCTTAGGCTTGTTTTTCGGGTTGAGACCAGTTATCGCTAATCCAATCAGTACATGTTTTTAACTATTTCTCGATCAACACAGGCTGTTCACTACCCTTTCACTTCTATCAATCTCTCTTTCCCACATCATTTTTTTTGGATCCAGATCAGTGTAAGGCTTTTGATTACGTATCTCCAGTATGTCATCAGATTGTGATGATATCTACGAGCACCTAACAAGCAAATGATTTCAAGAGAATATCGTCTCCTAAGTTTTATGTGACAATAATCATGCTAGCATTTACCTCTGAGGTGAAGAGCTCCTTTTTATTGCCTTTTCACATTTCGCTCGATCTGCGCACCTTGTTGAAACGACTAGTTGCATTGCTTCTTGGTATCTAGAACGTACAGGTCGTGACTGGGGACAAAAACTGACTTGAAAAAATCGAGGTATATACATTGCAGCTATATTAGCATTTAGCATAGTTCGTTAGCTAACCCGTGAAAGATCATCGTGGTGTGCACATTAATAATAGCATAAGCGACGATAAGTATTTTTGTGCACTGTGCAACTGAATATTTTAAAACAGTTAATCCGGACGATCCTGCCCAAAATCAACGATGCCACTCGCATTCAGTCCATACCCCAGAAACTTTGTTATTGAGTTGATTTGAGCCCCCTAAAACAACTTCTCTTCCGACGGCTACCCAAAATTCCCATTTGCACAGAAGCTCCAGACAAATTTATGAAAACAGTTCCCTTTAAGAAAGCTATCCACTATAGTTCAGCTAATAATCAATAAAACATTTCGATCTTGAATAGGTTTTCAGCAATAATCGCGCGAAATGTTTAACTCAGGTCTTTTTTCTTCAATTTCTTACTCTAACGAGCAACCATAATATTTGAAATCGGCCAGCGCGCGATGGGTCATAATACTAGCCACAGCCTAACAGACTTCGCACTTAGGACGGATCAAAGCACGTTCTGATTCAGTGCGTGTTGTAAAGACTGGAGCCTAGGACCCAGTGCCTTACGCCTAACTTGAGTTAATCACAAAATTCTCCCACCGTATTTCACCAATACTACAAAGCCAACGATTTTCTAACATCAAAAATCGTCGCACATCATCGGCTCTCACTGATCTTGTTTGGGAATCGTAGAGCAATGCCGACCTCAATGCTGTTGGATATACTCCAGTTTTGTTCGATAACTGGATGCCACACTAACTCCACATATGCCTCCAATTAACGAATGCAAATCGGATCTTCTGTATCGGCGAAAACAATTCTCCGATATACGAATATCAGGCGAGTTAGAACTACCGCAGAAACTTATTCTATCCACTTCACCCAGTTGTTCCCTCCAAGAGCAATGCTCCGGTTTGAGGCAATCTAGTTTCCAACAGCATTTTACAAAAGACGCATTCCAAACATAATCATACAATGTCCAGACGATGGAGAAATATTTAAATCTTCACCCAATAATAACGTCGTTCGTATATTCTAAGTCAGACAAGTTATTGTCTGAGCAAATATCAATGACACTATTCTCGCGTGACAATAAAACTACTTCCATAACCAGCTCAATGAAAAAGTTAGAAAAGAGAGACGAAAGAGGGCAATCGTGATGAACACTACCTCTCGCAGTGAACTCCGGCGAATCATCACCTTAAGCGTGAAGTCGGCTTTGGTTGTTAGCATACAGAGAGTGAACGAGTGACGTGAATTTCAGTGATAGGCAGTTCCAAAGAACTGCACAACCAACTTAGTCATATGCCGATTTCATATCAAGGACAGAAATATTGATTCTATGGAACATGTACCTATTTTCTAAGACTTGTCGAAGTGATGAAGCAACTTCGTGGAGGACAATGCCAACGAGCAGCCTGGATGCAGTGCTTACTAAACTAATTTCTTTGTGGTTTTCACATTAGGACAGTGCTGTCTTCTTTTGTGTAAATCGGCAGAATTACCGATTAAAACCCGTCCCTTAGATTCTCTTCCCCTTTCCAGACTGATCTGAAGAATTTTGTTGGTGGTTATACCACTTTGCTAACAGCCTTGAATAAGGATGTTGAGTCTATTTGGTCCAGCTAGTTTATACCTCATAAGAAAACCTATACCCCTGGTTACTTCCATCTCTCATGGTATCCAGCTACGTTGGTTCACTACTAATTCAGTCCCCAGTGACCAACATCAAGGTCACGGAGAGGATGTGATCATATAGGTGACATTATTCAACCAAAGTATGGTTAGAACCCGAACAACTGGCCCGTCAAAGTGACACTGCATCTTGACATATGACGGCTTCCGTACCTCCATGACCCAACAAGCTATACAAGTGATTTATCTCAAGCCGTAAATTCAATCATGTCCGGAAATTCAATGGGGTAAAGGCCTGACGAAGCAGCCACCTGATCCACTGGGTTGGGGGTCGATTTGAGATGGTAACTCAACAGGAGAAAACGAATAGAAGAATGATTATTCCGAGCAGACGGGCTTTCACTCAGTAGCTCTCTGTCTTGCGAACAAATTCTTGCTAGTAGGTGAGGCTTTGATTGAAAATCCGATCGTTTTTCCGATAGTAGGTTTGACTCTGGCTGTTTTTGCTCCTTGTTACAATGAATAACAAAAACAAAACGAGTTTCATGGAAACTATAATCAGTAGACTGGCTCGTGCAGGTGCGGTTAGACTACCGGGTTCGGATCCATGAGAAAATCCGAGGCGATGATTGGAGACAATGGGTGATATGGCTTAATACCGAAAACAGTAGCTTTGTTCAGTTGAAAATTTTTCTTCCTCTATACAGTCATTATTTTACAGTTGATCTGCCACTAATTCTCACTGTTCTCGTCTTTCCAGTAGACGGTGCTGTGAAGTAGCATTCGAAAATGAAGCACACTGGTGGAAGGCTAGTGAGAGATGGGCAGTTATACTCACCACCTCGATCACCCTTGGGAGACAGCAATTAGGTGAGCCCAATGTCGAGGCCAACATCAGATGGGAAATGGACACACCAAAAGTATCATCATATCGATAACTATGTGGTAGGGAGTCTCGATTAGGTTAAACTCAGTTGTCACGACAAGACTACACCTTGGCGTGGTGTGACGGCTTGCGTGCCTTCATGATCCAACGAGCTATACAGGATGACTTACCTCAAGCCGAAGATCCAATCACGCCTGGAAGATCAATGGGTAGATGCCCCACGAAGTAGTCCCCTAGTGCTCCAAGTCGGAGGTTGATCTGAGTTAGCAGCTCAGTAGGAAAAACGATTGGAAAAATAACTGGTCCAAGCAGATGGGTTCCCACTCAGCTATTAACCGCTGCCTTGCGGTCCGGTACTTGTCAAAACCAAAGGCTTTGGTTGCGAACCCTAATTGTTCTTCCGCTAAGCGGCTGGACTCCCTAGCACTACCCGTCCATTAATCCCATGAGTTACAAGCCTACAAATAATTCCATACTGCATCGGTCGTCGCGCAGGATAATCAGAACCGCGCTGCCCATTGCGTCGAGCGCAGGTGGGGAGGGTAGTGATAACCATGATACTCCCCAGAGTCCCCTCCCTTTTATTCAACCTGTCTCTTCTGCCTCCAACCCAATATCTTTCTTCCCTCTGCCTACCCATAGTGTCCCCACTGATAACATACCCGATACTCGCAACGGTTCAATGTCAAATGATCGCGTAAATATCTTTCAGTCTGCTAGCTAATATTCTCTCAAGCCTCGTCAACATCTGAATCTCGGTTCCTTCAATGTGCGCACTCCCATGTAGACTGGCCAACAAACGTGTTTGACTCTGACAGTGGAATCACTTTCGATTGATGTCTACTGCGTGAGTGAAACACTAATTCAGGATTCGAGTAGAGTAATTCAACTGACTGCGCCAAATGTCTCGCCAAGATATTTCTATCACATTTTAGGAGATGAAGCAGCTCAAGCTGTGGTCTTGAGTGAGAAGGCTGAAGCGGGCCTTTTAGACTGGATCCTGGTCAAAAGCCGCTTGTGCGCCATGAGACTCTAGGGATCAGTCGGCGTCCAGAAGGATAGTAGTGTTAAGCGCAGTCTATTTGTTATCTCGGCATACGCTCCAACAGACTGAAGCACTGACATGGAGGAAGGCGAGTTTTACGATAACCTCGTCACCCTTGTTCGGAAGAGCAAAGGTTCTGACAATGCAGTGGTGAGAGGTGATTTTAGTGCACAAGTTGGCAAACTGAGTGCATCGGAGTCCTGTTTAGGTGGGCGGTGCGCCTTGCCTGTTCAGCGAACAGATAACGGGAAAAGACTTCTCCAGCTTTGTGCAGACAATCGTTTTCTCCTGTCTAGTACGAATTTCCGAGAGTTCGCGTCGCTCGGCGACATGACGCTCCAACTCGACAGGCAGTCTGAGTCAGATCGACCATATCGCAGTAAGCTATCGTTGACGCGGTTCTGTACGGAACTGCAGATCGTGCTGGACCACTTACGTCGAATCAGACCATGCGTTAATTTTAATGCGATTTTTGCTGCAGCTCAACGGCCATCGACACAGGCCACAAGCCGGATTGGTCGTCGAACGCCTGTATGATTCGGTTGTTTGCAACTGCTATAAGCAGAAACTATCCGAGGAACTAAGAACTTCGACGAACAGCAATGTAGACGATCAGTAGAATCAAATCAAGCAGGCGATGCACTTGACAGCAGATTTCGCCTGTGGTCCTAGGTCTAGCGTTCATCAAAGAAGCTGAATCACACAAGGGTTGTTGGGTCTAATGGAGCAAATACGCCAGCTGCCTAACTGCAAGGAAGTGAATAAAATGCGTCGGCAGTTGCAGCATCAGTTGACGATAAGCCTTAAAAATGACCATGAAAACTGGTGGGTTAGGGTAATCGGAAAGTTGGAGGAAGCGGCCGCTTCAGGTGACAGTCAAAAACTGTTTAAGCTTATATGCGACAGCGATGGGCGGCGAACTTCGGTTAGTGAAGTCGTGTGCGATAGGAATGGAGAGCTCATCCATGGTAAACAACAAAGGCTGGATCACTGGGCTGAGCACTTCAACGATCAGTTTAGCTGGCCGCACGCTAACGTATTTAGTCCAACGTCTGCAGCTGCGAATTCTCGAAGGGTGTCACCTGACCCCCAAACGGAAGTGGTAGTGCAGTCGAATATTCGGCTTCTGACGAGGGGAAAAGCTACTGGTCCCGACGACCTTCCCCCAGTTCTTTTCAAACTGGGTGAGGAAGCTCTGGTGAAATCATTTACCTCCTTGATTCGTGATATTTGGAACAAGTAGCGTATCCCGTTATCGTGGGGTGAGTCACTGATTGTACTCATCTTCAAGAAGGGCACACGGAGTGACTACAGCAATTACCGTGGGATTAGTTTAATTCCGACTCCGTGGATC
The DNA here is from genome assembly GCA_008360955.1 of Fasciolopsis buskii. Lineage (NCBI taxonomy): Eukaryota > Metazoa > Platyhelminthes > Trematoda > Plagiorchiida > Fasciolidae > Fasciolopsis > Fasciolopsis buskii. The sequence continues at coordinate 33,542 of LUCM01007081.1, forward strand.
GACCAGCACTACTCAGTGCTCTCCACCGAAAGGGTATGCCAACGAAGTTTGTGAACCTGTTGCGAGCATTGTACTCGCATACCTATGGTCGCGTTAGGGTATACGGTGAACTGTCACATTCATTCGAAACGACTAGTGGCGTTCGACAAGGGTGTTCCATCTCTCCATTCTTGTTCAACTTCGTCATGGACGAGGTGATGGAAAATGCTTTAGGAGATCTCCGGGATGTAGGAGTCGAACTGGGAAGTGGGGGGAAGCTATGCGACCTAGATTACGCAGACGACGTCGTGTGCCTGTTTGAGTCTGCGGACCATGCACAACGCACACTAGATAGACTCTCGAGGTCCGTTGCTCGGTTTGGCACATGCTTTGCACCTTCAAAGTGCAAAGTGCTGTTACAGGACTGAACGACAGTAGCGCCGAACTTGATACTGGATGGAGAGGAAATAACGACTGTGGACCGTTTCACCTACCTTGATAGCTGCGTGTCGAACGATGGCAGCTCGGGATTGGAGGTAAGTATGCGTATATCCAAGGCTTGAGCAGCTTACGCTGGACTGAAGTACTTGTGGCGTCTGCCTAATATTTCATCGAAGTTGAAAGGCCGCGTGTACTGTGCCGCAGTGTGTTCAGTTCTCTTGTACGGTTGCGAGACATGGAATATGCGTGTGGGCGATGTTCGTCGGCTAGATGTTCTAGACAACCGATGTCTACGTAGTACGACCGTGATTGGATGGAGTAACCGGATGAGGAATATAGAGGTTAGGAATCTGGTATTGGGTGCCAAGTTTGAGAATACCTGATCTCAGCGTATGAAACTTGGTAGACTACGCTGGTTGAGTCACGCGTTGCGTATGGCGAAAACTCGTCTACCATACTGTACCCTATTTTAGGTTCCTCTCACGGAGGGGAGGAAGCCATGTGGAGGTCAACAGATGACGTGGCAACGTGGAGTGAGAAAATGTACAGCGAACTTAGGTAAATTAGGTGTTCCATGTCTTCGTGGTTGGGGTCCGAAAGACCAGTCAACTAGCTGGTTGGAGACACTGAAGGATATGGCAGTGAACTGTGGACAGTGGTGATCGTGTCGTCATCCATGGAATCTGTTACCTGTTGGCCACAGCGGCATTCTGCTCTTCCCACTTGCGTAGGTCTACTTCCTGTTTACCTTAGATACCGACTCCTCATTCGAAACATGTAATCCTTGGGAAAAGGCAGCGGTCAGCGGTGCTCAACGCTGAATGATGATGATTATGATCATGATGATGATACTGATGGTCGTTACACCATCGTCGTGGTAACATTCTTGAGTTTCCATCACAATTTGGTTCTATGTATCACTTTTGATAATTAGGCGATCTACGATCCTGATGCAATATCGGAAAAAGGTTAGCGTACTCTCCACAGAAATGGGGATATTGTGAAGATCAATGGGGAATCGCGATATTTCCGTGGCATAGTCTGTAGAAAAATTACAGATTTTTTCCAACGTCAAAAATTCATTAGGAAAAAGAACATTTTTTTAAAAACCGTTAATTACCATAGCATTATAAAAATGAGCTGAGAAAAAACACTGAAGTCAAAAACTATAACTGGCCGTCTGATGGGACTTTGGTTCTGTTGATTATGCTATGCTTGCCCCATGAGAGGTGAACATTTTGTAATGCCTTTAATTTGAAAACTTTTAGTTTCTTAATTTTACTAAGCAGTTTTGTCCTTATATTGAATTTTTCCAAACCCATTCTTGAAAAGGAATAGCTGAATTTTTAGAAACTTTTAGTTTGAAAACAAGCTATAGAGATAATTACGAGTAGAATGGGCGAACTGCCGCAAGCTAGGAAAGATGGAAAAGCATAAAGTTCACTATGAAACAAATGGCCAGCAGAAAACTTTTATTTCTCACTTTTGAATCACTCTGACTGACAGGTTGCATTTTTATGGATCATTTAGGTTAGACAATTAGACTACATTACTTTTAACACTGGATTCAATTCCGAACCTTTATCCACAAAACACCCCACAAACGACTATTCTAATCACTTTGATCTTACTCGTGAAGACGGAAAGTATTAATCCAAGGTATGGCCATTAATGGCTTTGTCATGGATTGATGAACCAAAGAAAGTGGTCTTTTGGGTGACAGATGGGAAAAATTATGGTTTGGCTCAATGAGAAAACTCATCTTTTATTACGTATTTCACGCATGCGTGTGTTGTGGAAGTGATATGGACAACAGCCTGCAAGCACTACTTCGCTAAAGTGAAGGCTGGCAGTCATGGCTGTGAAACCTGGATTGACGGTCGAAAAAACGGCAGCTATGGAGTTCGAATCTGGGACCGCCGAGATGGTAACCCAAGCGAACACTGCTGGTCAAACGAGCGTTGCAGTTAAAATCTTAGGGTTACGGTAGCACATCAGTGGAAACAACGTAGTGAACTTTCCCATCAGTCGGTGCGCCTCTGTCTACAGCATCCAATTGAAGGTATACAACACTTACCAGTTTTTTGATTTTGTGAAATTGTTTATTGTAGTAGCAGAGAGCGACAAAGAATATACGTCGCTCGGACGGAGTCCATTCGTATCTGAGTGGGCTGAAGTTTGGAAGATCTGCTTTGGCTCGCTGAAAGTCTGCCTTATGCCACGTGAGCAGCGCAAGGGCTTGTTCCTCAGAGTAACTTAACAAATGAAGAAGACAAAAAACGAATATTTTAGATGAAAATCAACAAAACATCAAAGGAATCAAAGAAAAATCTACAACTTCCAACCTGCATGATTTGCACGATGCAAGTTGACATGTAGAGCATTAAAAATCGTCACTTAAATGCAGAAAAGATTTGATAGTCAACAAAGAGTAGCCTAATATGAAACGCACAAAGCCGAAATAAACACGTCTTGGATCACACTGACCTCAAGCTTCATTCTTCGCGGGCCACACAATCCGGTTTCCAGTGCTCGTGACCAAGCTGGTGACAGGAGAGCATCGAGTACAACAATCGAGTGCCTCTATTAGGCTGCATCTCAATCAACAGTCGTTCGTGTGTAGCTTGGATAAATGGATTTATAGATGATAAAAACAATGGACTGAGGCCGAATGGCTTATTTATCAAATATGTGCTTGCGTCCGCCGACCGTAGCGCCTACGAAGAAATAGACAAATTCTACGGATATGACAATGCTGTTTTAAGGTTATGTAATACTCGACACTGTTGACTTCAACATCCGAAAAGGATGCCCTAATCGGAACTGCAAGGATCACAGCGCCGAAGATAAACAAAGACAGTCGTTCATTATGATCCACTCATGTGACCTCGAATCGGATGCTGGCTCCAGCTTACTTCAGTCTGCCCCAATTCAGTGGTCACACCAAATGAAAAACCACCCATCCGCCACAGTTCCTTCTAGATAGTAATCCTCGACCTCGGTTACGTTTGTAGCCTTCTATAAAGCTATCAAAACAACCAGATACCCAAGATCCTAGCAAACATTAGTAACAGATTAAAGATGTCGTGCACGCGGAGGTGGATGTGTCACAGGACTGTAGATCACATGGGCACCACAAACGTTAGATATCGCCGAGTTAAGTTTCGTAGTCAGAGACTTTTAGATCCGTCCTTTCGGGTGACACAAATAATAAACCATACGAATCCCGAGATATCAGTCGACCAGAAACCCGCGAACCGAACGCGAGCAGTGGTGGAAAGGAAAATCTAGGGAGGTGGAAAAAAATGCGCACAACGGCAAGGACCGCAATTTTTACTAACTGGTTAGGAATATAATGCCATAGACAGTGAGCACGCATTTCAGCGCTAATGAGAGCACTAACGGGAGCAGTTGAGGTGTTCCATTGCCATAGCGCACGTGCCACTAACGCGTACAAATGAAATAATGTAAACAAACACGAGTCCACGATAACAAACGAGGCCTCTACTGGAAGATGGTTATTATTCACACGAAGCACGAGGATGAGCATCATCATCAACATCGTTCAGGGTTAAACAACAAAACAAGCCACATTAACAGACGCTTTTTGCCCAAGATTACATATGACGGAAAACAGTGATTATCTATGGGGAATAGAGAGCGAACCTACACAGTTGGTAAACAATTCGGATGTTCCTGTAGCCAACACACGAAACAGAGTCTAACTGTACAACCGCGCACTTTCAATCATTCAGATTTGATAGAAAATGACAACACCATCGCCACTGTTCACGGTTCACTGCCATATCCTTCAGTGTCTCCAACCAGTTAGTTGACTGGTCTTTCGGACCCCAACCACGAAGACATGGAACACCTAATTTACCTAAGTTCGCTGTACATTTTCTCACTTCACGTTGCCACGTCATCTGTTGACCTCCACATGGCTTCCTCCCCTTCGTGAGAGGAACCTAAAATAGGGTACAGTATGGTAGACGAGTTTTCGCCATACGCAACGCGTGACTCAACCAGCGTAGTCTACCAAGTTTCATACGCTGAGATCAGGTATTCTCAAACTTGGCACCCAATACCAGATTCCTAACCTCTATATTCCTCATCCGGTTACTCCATCCAATCACGGTCGTACTACGTAGACATCGGTTGTCTAGAACATCTAGCCGACGAACATCGCCCACACGCATATTCCATGTCTCGCAACCGTACAAGAGAACTGAACACACTGCGGCACAGTACACGCGGCCTTTCAACTTCGATGAAATATTAGGCAGACGCCACAAGTACTTCAGTCCAGCGTAAGCTGCTCAAGCCTTGGATATACGCATACTTACCTCCAATCCCGAGCTGCCATCGTTCGACACGCAGCTATCAAGGTAGGTGAAACGGTCCACAGTCGTTATTTCCTCTCCATCCAGTATCAAGTTCGGCGCTACTGTCGTTCAGTCCTGTAACAGCACTTTGCACTTTGAAGGTGCAAAGCATGTGCCAAACCGAGCAACGGACCTCGAGAGTCTATCTAGTGTGCGTTGTGCATGGTCCGCAGACTCAAACAGGCACACGACGTCGTCTGCGTAATCTAGGTCGCATAGCTTCCCCCCACTTCCCAGTTCGACTCCTACATCCCGGAGATCTCCTAAAGCATTTTCCATCACCTCGTCCATGACGAAGTTGAACAAGAATGGAGAGATGGAACACCCTTGTCGAACGCCACTAGTCGTTTCGAATGAATGTGACAGTTCACCGTATACCCTAACGCGACCATAGGTATGCGAGTACAATGCTCGCAACAGGTTCACAAACTTCGTTGGCATACCCTTTCGGTGGAGAGCACTGAGTAGTGCTGGTCGATCCACGGAGTCGGAATTAAACTAATCCCACGGTAATTGCTGTAGTCACTCCGTGTGCCCTTCTTGAAGATGAGTACAATCAGTGACTCACCCCACGATAACGGGATACGCTACTTGTTCCAAATATCACGAATCAAGGAGGTAAATGATTTCACCAGAGCTTCCTCACCCAGTTTGAAAAGAACTGGGGGAAGGTCGTCGGGACCAGTAGCTTTTCCCCTCGTCAGAAGCCGAATATTCGACTGCACTACCACTTCCGTTTGGGGGTCAGGTGACACCCTTCGAGAATTCGCAGCTGCAGACGTTGGACTAAATACGTTAGCGTGCGGCCAGCTAAACTGATCGTTGAAGTGCTCAGCCCAGTGATCCAGCCTTTGTTGTTTACCATGGATGAGCTCTCCATTCCTATCGCACACGACTTCACTAACCGAAGTTCGCCGCCCATCGCTGTCGCATATAAGCTTAAACAGTTTTTGACTGTCACCTGGAGCGGCCGCTTCCTCCAACTTTCCGATTACCCTAACCCACCAGTTTTCACGGTCATTTTTAAGGCTTATCGTCAACTGATGCTGCAACTGCCGACGCATTTTATTCACTTCCTTGCAGTTAGGCAGCTGGCGTATTTGCTCCATTAGACCCAACAACCCTTGTGTGATTCAGCTTCTTTGATGAACGCTAGACCTAGGACCACAGGCGAAATCTGCTGTCAAGTGCATCGCCTGCTTGATTTGATTCTACTGATCGTCTACATTGCTGTTCGTCGAAGTTCTTAGTTCCTCGGATAGTTTCTGCTTATAGCAGTTGCAAACAACCGAATCATACAGGCGTTCGACGACCAATCCGGCTTGTGGCCTGTGTCGATGGCCGTTGAGCTGCAGCAAAAATCGCATTAAAATTAACGCATGGTCTGATTCGACGTAAGTGGTCCAGCACGATCTGCAGTTCCGTACAGAACCGCGTCAACGATAGCTTACTGCGATATGGTCGATCTGACTCAGACTGCCTGTCGAGTTGGAGCGTCATGTCGCCGAGCGACGCGAACTCTCGGAAATTCGTACTAGACAAGAGAAAACGATTGTCTGCACAAAGCTGGAGAAGTCTTTTCCCGTTATCTGTTCGCTGAACAGGCAAGGCGCACCGCCCACCTAAACAGGACTCCGATGCACTCAGTTTGCCAACTTGTGCACTAAAATCACCTCTCACCACTGCATTGTCAGAACCTTTGCTCTTCCGAACAAGGGTGACAAGGTTATCGTAAAACTCGCCTTCCTCCATGTCAGTGCTTCAGTCTGTTGGAGCGTATGCCGAGATAACAAATAGACTGCGCTTAACACTACTATCCTTCTGGACGCCGACTGATCCCTAGAGTCTCATGGCGCACAAGCGGCTTTTGACCAGGATCCAGTCTAAAAGGCCCGCTTCAGCCTTCTCACTCAAGACCACAGCTTGAGCTGCTTCATCTCCTAAAATGTGATAGAAATATCTTGGCGAGACATTTGGCGCAGTCAGTTGAATTACTCTACTCGAATCCTGAATTAGTGTTTCACTCACGCAGTAGACATCAATCGAAAGTGATTCCACTGTCAGAGTCAAACACGTTTGTTGGCCAGTCTACATGGGAGTGCGCACATTGAAGGAACCGAGATTCAGATGTTGACGAGGCTTGAGAGAATATTAGCTAGCAGACTGAAAGATATTTACGCGATCATTTGACATTGAACCGTTGCGAGTATCGGGTATGTTATCAGTGGGGACACTATGGGTAGGCAGAGGGAAGAAAGATATTGGGTTGGAGGCAGAAGAGACAGGTTGAATAAAAGAGAGGATGATGTTGATGAGGATGCTAATCAGGATGGGGATGGTGATGGTGATGCAAATGGGAACTCGGGTGAGGACACTGATGAGGATGCCGGCGGTGTTGATGAGGATGAGGATAATGAGGATGAGTTTACTGTTAATGATGGTCGTGATGAGGATGCGGATGAAGATGCTCATAGAGAGGCTGACGAGTAGGAGGATGCTTATTAGCATGGTGATGAGGATGCTGTTGAGGACCACGATGATGAAAATGCGGATAAAGATAAGGATGAGGATGATAACGATGCTGATCAAGACGGAGATGATGAAGAAGTTGTGATGATAATAAAGATGGTGAGGGGAGCGAGGACGCGAGGAGGATGTTGATAAGGATGCTGCAAACCAAGTTGATGAGGATGAGGATATTGACGAGAATGATGAGGAAGAAGATGATAATGAAGACAAGGCTGAGGACGCCGAAGAGGATGTTCACGAAAATGACGATGTGAATGAGGACGATGAGCATGAGAACGATGAGGACGAGGATGACGACGAAGATAATGAGCATAAGGACGTTGAGGATGAGGAAGATGAGGAGAATTGTGAGGAGGACGTGAATGACGACGCGGCTGAGGATGCTGAAGATTACACTGATGAGGATGATGATAACGGGGATGTTTATGGGGAAGCTGATCAGGAGGATGGTGATGATGGTGGTGACCGGTGATGAAGATGAAGAGGATGACGATGCTGTTGAGGACGCTGATTAAGAATGGTGTGAAGGGTGATGAGGACGCCTATGAGGATACTGAAGAGGCTAGTGATGAGGATCAGGACAATTACCATGTATATGAGGATGAGGATGACTATGGGGATGAAGGCGAGGTTGATGAGGATGCGGAGAGTGACAAGGATGGTGCTGCTAAGGAATACGATGCTGATTAGGTTGAGGATAGGGAATGAGCATCAGGATGCGGATGCTGATGAGAATATGGGTGAGGATTATCAGCGGGACGACGATGAGGATAAGGGTGATAAAGATGACTATGATGTTGGGAACATTGAGTAGGATGCTGAGGAGTAAGATCACGATGATGACGATGATGTTTCTGGTCGTCTGATATCTCGGAATTCGTACGGTTTATTATTTGTGTCACCCAAAAGGACGGATTTACGAGTATCTGAATGAGAAACTTAACTCGACGATATCTAACGTTTGTGGTGCCCATGTGATCTACAGTCCTGTGACACATCCACCTCTGCGTGCACGACATTTTTAATCTGTTACTATTTCGTGGGGTGAGTCACCTCGTGGAGAGTCACTTCGTGGGGTGAGTCACTGTCTATACCCATCTTCAAGAAAGGTACACGGAATGACTGCAGCAATCATCGTGAGATTAGTTTGATTCTCACCGTTACTAAGCTGTTAGCTTCGATAATGCTGCGCCGTTGGACACCGATTCGCAAGAGTAACATCCGCGAACAACAGGCCGGCTTTCCGCCAGGTCGGGGTTGCATCAACCAAATATTCACTTTTCGACAGACACTCGAAACGTGCCACAAGCACCAGCGCCCCATGGTCGTTGTCTTCCTCGACTAGAAAGGTGCTTTCGACTCCGTGGATCGACCAGCACTACTCAGTGCTCTCCACCGAAAGGGTATGCCAACGAAGTTTGTGAACCTGTTGCGAGCATTGTAATCGCATACCTATGGTCGCGTTAGGGTATACGGTGAACTGTCACATTCATTCGAAACGACTAGTGGCGTTCGACAAGGGTGTTCCATCTCTCCATTCTTGTTCAACTTCGTCATGGACGAGGTGATGGAAAATGCTTTAGGAGATCTCCGGGATGTAGGAGTCGAACTGGGAAGTGGGGGGAAGCTATGCGACCTAGATTACGCAGACGACGTCGTGTGCCTGTTTGAGTCTGCGGACCATGCACAACGCACACTAGATAGACTCTCGAGGTCCGTTGCTCGGTTTGGCACATGCTTTGCACCTTCAAAGTGCAAAGTGCTGTTACAGGACTGAACGACAGTAGCGCCGAACTTGATACTGGATGGAGAGGAAATAACGACTGTGGACCGTTTCACCTACCTTGATAGCTGCGTGTCGAACGATGGCAGCTCGGGATTGGAGGTAAGTATGCGTATATCCAAGGCTTGAGCAGCTTACGCTGGACTGAAGTACTTGTGGCGTCTGCCTAATATTTCATCGAAGTTGAAAGGCCGCGTGTACTGTGCCGCAGTGTGTTCAGTTCTCTTGTACGGTTGCGAGACATGGAATATGCGTGTGGGCGATGTTCGTCGGCTAGATGTTCTAGACAACCGATGTCTACGTAGTACGACCGTGATTGGATGGAGTAACCGGATGAGGAATATAGAGGTTAGGAATCTGGTATTGGGTGCCAAGTTTGAGAATACCTGATCTCAGCGTATGAAACTTGGTAGACTACGCCGGTTGAGTCACGTGTTGCGTATGGCGAAAACTCGTCTACCATACTGTACCCTATTTTAGGTTCCTCTCACGGAGGGGAGGAAGCCATGTGGAGGTCAACAGATGACGTGGCAACGTGGAGTGAGAAAATGTACAGCGAACTTAGGTAAATTAGGTGTTCCATGTCTTCGTGGTTGGGGTCCGAAAGACCCGCCAACTAACTGGTTGGAGACACTGAAGGATATGGCAGTGAACCGTGAACAGTGGCGATGGTGTTGTCATTTTCTATCAAATCTGAATGATTGAAAGTGCGCGGTTGTACAGTTAGACTGTTTCGTGTGTTGGCTGCAGCAGCGTCTTATCTTTTCCCGCCTGTGTAGGTTCACTCCCTATTCCCTTTGTATATTCACTTTTTATATAAACGTGTAACTCTGGGGAAAGGCAGCGGTCAGTGAGGCTTGCCTTGTTGTTTAATGCCGAACGATGATGATGATGATGATGAATGTGTGCCAGGATCTTGGGTATCTGGTTGTTTGATAACTTTATAGAAGGCTACGAACGTAACCGAGGTCGAGGATTGCTACCTAGAAGAAACTGTGGCGGACGGGTGCGAATACAGACTGGGCGGAAACGTAGGCAAGACGGAGGATATTAAAATGTTCAAGGGATTTGGCGTTTTCAAATTTAGGCACACTACTCCAGAAACTCAGCAATAGTTTAGTAACCGGAAAAAAAATGGCAGATTATTCTGGACTACGGTACTCCAGGAACAATTGGTCTCGCGACTGTCTGCACACAAAGATTCACATGAATATACCAACGGAAATCATACCCATGACGTTCGATCGCGATTGCCAGGAAAGCATCCAAATCATTTGAGTAGGATTCACTGATTGGACGCCAAAGAGCCACGCCACGATCGGATTCAGCTTGAACGTTATTTTTTGTCTCATCTTGAAACGGTGGTAAATCAGCCTGGAAATCGGTGCCCACACGAATCACCGCATCTAAGAGTGGTAAGAGAAGACCAAGAACATCACTGATTTGTAAAATTATTAAGAGAAATTGAGTCAACGAGTGGTTAGAATTAAAACGAATCTCACGGACCAAATGGGGAATTACTTGATGAGACTGAGCATCCTGGGTTTGCGGGGTGGATCAGATGTCATGATTTATAGACTGCCTTAGTGTAACAACCCAAGATATTCATATCTTCAGTTATAGACTCACGTGTTAAAGCTTATCGAATCAGGTTGACTACCTGCACACAATAGCCCTCATACTGTGACCAATAAAGGGAAACGAGATATCACCGGTGGGAAAAAAATTAGTACAAGAATATGGTGACCATTCTCACTCTAGTAACTATTACTTCATCGCTCTCAAAATTGGTGTCATCGAAAATTTATGAAACAGTCGTCTCCGACCAGCTGTTTGCGTACAATCAAAGTGAAGGTTTGGTAGGTGATCGTCTAAACGGATTCTGTCTGCGTCTTCCCATGAACAAGATGCTGGTTTTCACGTTACACTCCCAGTCGGCCGTGATCGAAAAGGAGAGAAACATGCCTGATCTCTTTAGAAATACCAAAAGCCTTCGACAGAAGTGAACACATCAGTCTGCTGCCGAACTTTTCTTCCTTCGTGCTCTACGTGAACTTCGGCGTGCAAATCATCGCCGTCTAAGTCCAAGCTGTTACCAACTAATACAAGGTTTTTCAACGTTTTCACATTTACGACAACCATAACACTTTCAATTTTATAATGAGTTATCCAAAAACTCCAGTTCATTTAAATATTTTGCCGATGTCAATCTCCACTGCTCTCATAACGCAGGCCACGACAGGCACTAAATATCATATTTTGTCGGTCGGTAAATGACGACAAAGACGATGATGACGATAGGGGAGATGAGAACGATGAGAATAATGTGAAACAAAGAAGACCATGATGGAAATAACGCTGAGATAGACGAGGACAATGAGAATGAACGGAAAGAGAGATGCAACCAATGAAGCGCAATGAACGATGATTCTACAATCTTCCTGGACATGAAAGGTGCGTTCGCCTCAGTGAGTTACACGCTTCCAAAGAAGTCAATAATGCATCATGCGCCGCGCAGGATAACCAGGACCGCATAATCTTCATAATCATCAACATCGCCGGCATCCTCATCAGTGTCCTCACCCGAGTTCCCATTTGCATCACCATCACCATCCCCATCCTGATTAGCATCCTCATCAACATCATCCTCTCTTTTATTCAACCTGTCTCTTCTGCCTCCAACCCAATATCTTTCTTCCCTCTGCCTACCCATAGTGTCCCCACTGATAACATACCCGATACTCGCAACGGTTCAATGTCAAATGATCGCGTAAATATCTTTCAGTCTGCTAGCTAATATTCTCTCAAGCCTCGTCAACATCTGAATCTCGGTTCCTTCAATGTGCGCACTCCCATGTAGACTGGCCAACAAACGTGTTTGACTCTGACAGTGGAATCACTTTCGATTGATGTCTACTGCGTGAGTGAAACACTAATTCAGGATTCGAGTAGAGTAATTCAACTGACTGCGCCAAATGTCTCGCCAAGATATTTCTATCACATTTTAGGAGATGAAGCAGCTCAAGCTGTGGTCTTGAGTGAGAAGGCTGAAGCGGGCCTTTTAGACTGGATCCTGGTCAAAAGCCGCTTGTGCGCCATGAGACTCTAGGGATCAGTCGGCGTCCAGAAGGATAGTAGTGTTAAGCGCAGTCTATTTGTTATCTCGGCATACGCTCCAACAGACTGAAGCACTGACATGGAGGAAGGCGAGTTTTACGATAACCTCGTCACCCTTGTTCGGAAGAGCAAAGGTTCTGACAATGCAGTGGTGAGAGGTGATTTTAGTGCACAAGTTGGCAAACTGAGTGCATCGGAGTCCTGTTTAGGTGGGCGGTGCGCCTTGCCTGTTCAGCGAACAGATAACGGGAAAAGACTTCTCCAGCTTTGTGCAGACAATCGTTTTCTCCTGTCTAGTACGAATTTCCGAGAGTTCGCGTCGCTCGGCGACATGACGCTCCAACTCGACAGGCAGTCTAAGTCAGATCGACCATATCGCAGTAAGCTATCGTTGACGCGGTTCTGTACGGAACTGCAGATCGTGCTGGACCACTTACGTCGAATCAGACCATGCGTTAATTTTAATGCGATTTTTGCTGCAGCTCAACGGCCATCGACACAGGCCACAAGCCGGATTGGTCGTCGAACGCCTGTATGATTCGGTTGTTTGCAACTGCTATAAGCAGAAACTATCCGAGGAACTAAGAACTTCGACGAACAGCAATGTAGACGATCAGTAGAATCAAATCAAGCAGGCGATGCACTTGACAGCAGATTTCGCCTGTGGTCCTAGGTCTAGCGTTCATCAAAGAAGCTGAATCACACAAGGGTTGTTGGGTCTAATGGAGCAAATACGCCAGCTGCCTAACTGCAAGGAAGTGAATAAAATGCGTCGGCAGTTGCAGCATCAGTTGACGATAAGCCTTAAAAATGACCGTGAAAACTGGTGGGTTAGGGTAATCGGAAAGTTGGAGGAAGCGGCCGCTCCAGGTGACAGTCAAAAACTGTTTAAGCTTATATGCGACAGCGATGGGCGGCGAACTTCGGTTAGTGAAGTCGTGTGCGATAGGAATGGAGAGCTCATCCATGGTAAACAACAAAGGCTGGATCACTGGGCTGAGCACTTCAACGATCAGTTTAGCTGGCCGCACGCTAACGTATTTAGTCCAACGTCTGCAGCTGCGAATTCTCGAAGGGTGTCACCTGACCCCCAAACGGAAGTGGTAGTGCAGTCGAATATTCGGCTTCTGACGAGGGGAAAAGCTACTGGTCCCGACGACCTTCCCCCAGTTCTTTTCAAACTGGGTGAGGAAGCTCTGGTGAAATCATTTACCTCCTTGATTCGTGATATTTGGAACAAGTAGCGTATCCCGTTATCGTGGGGTGAGTCACTGATTGTACTCATCTTCAAGAAGGGCACACGGAGTGACTACAGCAATCACCGTGGGATTGGTTTAATTCCGACAGTTACTTAAGTCATAGGTTTGATAATAATCCACCCTTTAACACCGGTTCGCGAGAGTAATATCCGCGAATTACAGGCCGGATTTCGGCCAGGTCGAGGTAGCATCGACGAGATATTCACTGTTCAGCAGTTACTGGAAACATCACACACACCACCACTGTACGATCGTGGTCCTTCTCGACCTGAAAGGCGCGTTCGATTCAGTGCATCGGACAGCGCTACTCAAGGCACTCCATCAGAAGGGTATGTCAACGAAGTTCGTAAATCTGTGGCCAACAATGTACTTGCATACCTATGGTCGCGTGAGCGTGTACGGTGAACCGTGAACAGTGGCGATGGTGCTGTCATTTTCTATCGAATCAGAATGATTGAAAGTGTCTGGTTGTACAGTTAAACTTTGTTCCGTGTGTTGGCTACAGGAACATCCGAATCGTTTACCAACTGTGTAGGTTCGCTCTCTACTCCCCTTGGATAATCACTCTTTCAAAACATATGTAAACATGGGGACAAAGCATCAGTCAGTGTTGTTCACGCATCCAGATACTAATTACTGCTTCTATATATACATATGTATATTCTGGGGCATTCTGTCCTCGTTCCTAAGGTTGGCTCGGCCAAACTGACAAAGAATTATCAACGAATCACAGTTGTGCTTCTTCTGTGGACTCTTCGACGAAGAGCTCCCATGCACACTCCTGATGCTTCGGATTCCATTCTGGTGGGACATATCAATTCGTAGTGTACAAGTATGTGCATGTTTGGATAAGAGAGCACCGGGTACGCATACCTGACGAGCGACAATAACCGCGAAACCGATCAAGTGCTTCCGGGCAAATTGTGTTCACACATCCAGGTACTACTTACTGCTTCTGTATACATATAGATTTACATATACACATAGATATATACATATATATAAATATGATACACTGGCTTAAAAACCGTATGGTGTCAACGCAACATCGAAAATAAAATACCAGATCGCAACTTTTTTAGTAGGTGTGCAACAAAAAAACCTACTGGAAAAAAATTATCGAACTACAGTAATTGTCTTGTGAAGAATTTAGCTTCTGCAGTTCAATTTCACTGAACTCATCCATATAAGCGTTCACCTCAACATTCTATTCGGAATGACAAACTGTGTAAAAGTTTCATTTAAAATGCACGAGGAATTACACGGCTATGCACAATAAAACTTGATCTATAAAATAGATATTGTTCTGCATCATGAGACTGCATCGGTCTTCTTGGTCTCCACGGCTTTGTGCGTTTTGCTCTATTAATGGACTTTTCAGCCGAGGAATTCGGTCTGAAATACTCGATTTCATCAAGCATATGACAGCGCATTGCCTGTATTATCAATTCATAGACGAATCACGGTTGCTTCTGTTGAATGCTCCATTGTTTACAGGTGTCGCTCTAGTCCACGCGCTGTGTGCACATCGATGCGTGATTGTTTAGATCCGAGAACATACCACGAATACCACTCATTTTATTTTGACCCACCAACATCAAGAAAACTCACAATACGCACGCGCACGTGAGACTGATGGTTCGGTCCCAACCAGTTAACAGACTTACACTGCTAACGACCCTTGTGGTGGTTGCATTTCAACTGTGCCTGAAACTTTGGAGGATTTTTATTGTTGAATCATGCGTGAGCAAAACACCTAAACCACCCCGCAGAACATGGAGGAATTCTGAAGAGTCAACTACGAGTAATGCGAACTCTGGGCTGATATTAACTGATATCTGGTGCAACCTTTTCAGATTCCCACTGTTTACCGATATAAGTTCAATTTTTCTTTCGTGACGGAAGGGGAACACCCCATTGCCACTAGAGCCCACCGTGGCCGACACTTGGAGTGTCATAGAACCATATAAGGTTTCACTAGGTCAGGTGCGGTAACGATCGTCACCCTGCTCAAGCAGGGTGACAGCGAGTAGCCGTCTACCACCAAAGCGACCGGCGGGTCTGAGGTTCGGCCCTCCGACCATTTTGGTGGCGGACACATAATCCACTTGACCACGGGCGGGCTTGCAAAAGGCTCTAGGATTTCGTCTAGGGAAGAAAGAATGTGAGTTTCCTCTGGAAAAATGTCCGACAAGCGTGATGAACGTTCATTCTAATGAACATAAATGACTTATTTCCATTCCATCCTACGGTAGTCATTTCGGAAATTTGCAGTGTTTCTCTTGGGTCACTCAGGTAATCATTTAGACCACATCACCTAAGGTGCACGACCTAAAAACCTTTCAAAAGACTGAAACAAACGCATTCTTCGCCAGTGAAAACTGGGGAAGTATGCTATAACTTTCGATTTTCAAATCTTCGTGGAGGAAACATACTCTCAAAAGCATCCTGGTCGGAGTTCGAGAAGGACTGTGATAAGCGACCCCTGGTGAGCATTTCGCTCATTGGGACAGCTCAACAAGAATCAGATAAGGTCAGAGCACAGGACCGGCTGCCGATATTAGTCCAGTTCTTTGCATACGAGAGCCCTCGGTGTAGCGTGCACGAAATCAGGGCTCCACCGTGAGTGGGTCGCAAGCGTCCTGATCTAAAACGTGAGGTGGAGAGAGAACTCATGAGCCGAAGCCCAACAAGCGTCGAACCAAAATCAACAGGGCATTGCATAGTCAAAACGTGGAATGCAGGACAGCGACATTCGAAGGGGTTGAGCGACCGACCTGAAAAAGTACAGAGACAGAAGAACCAACGCGAGCCGAAGTCCCGTTGTTGCGCTTCCTAGTTGGACTGATAAACACAATAATAGAGCACAAGACGTCAACACTTGACGTCACACAGTTGCACAACACACGACCGGGCGCCGTAGCGCAGAGACACAAACTGGACTGGACGTCGGTGCACCTCACACACACACAGTGCGAAAGCTTGTCACCATTCGGTAAGTTTGCCACATCCACTCTCTCATATATTGAGCGGCTCACGAGTTTTCCTTTATCCAACCATTTGTACTCCCCATGGAGGAGCACTGTCTAGGCATACTACATACAATGACTGGATCCCCCAGGTGTCTGCAGGTGCAAACTAGGGCGAAGCCTGTAGCCCATAAGGAGGCCAGCGCACATCGCGGACAGAAGCACAGTGATATGGACCAGCATAGACTAAGACGAAGTACAAAAGGATTGGTGCGGCGCAGCGGGAGGCCATAGATCTGTCATGGATAATTTCAAATCCATATCTTTCAGTACGTAGCTGAGCAAATGCTGTGACCAGCCGGGCACGAAAAACGGGTCTTGTCTACCCAACCTCGTATGCTTCTTAGATGAAATCATTCGAAGATTGGATGAGGTTAAGTGGATTGAAGTGTTAGCCAGACTTTAGCTAGGCCTTTGTTTCATTGAATCACCTTCTACTCCTAATCAAATGAGAACCACTGGGTTTCCGGGTAGGTAAACCAGTAGGTAAAGGCACTTCCTACCAAGAGGATAAGAAGCAGGTGTCCATCCAAGGTTGACATAACTAGCGGGTCTTCCAAAAGTGCCGGTTTAAGGCCCAACCTTGTTCCTCCTCTTCATGAATCAACTATCCTTGGCCCTAAAATCACCCAGCTATTCCTTCCCTAACGATGTCAGTGTGGCAGGATCTACGGATAGAGAAGACTTCATCACTGATATAAGGTTTGTCCTAGATTGGATTGATAAGTGGTATCTGCTCCTAAACGACAGTAAATGTCATTTGTTATCCCAAAGCATTGAAATCCTCAAAGTTCCACATAACCAGGGGATGTTTACTAAGGACGTCGTTGGCAAGGTGAAGGACCCAGAGACAATCATGAAGTCATACCTTAAATAGACGAGCCAGTGCGAGGCAGCCCAAAAGGCCAAAGATGAACTATTTGGGGTGCGGCAAGTTTTATCCTGTTCGTGCCACTGTACCTGGAATACCGTGCGCAAGCTTGGTCTCCTTAAGCGGCGTCCTGTTCAAGCTGGTTGCTTCGAATAAATTCGGCGATTAACCACGAGAATTGCCGAAGGGCAGGGCGAAAGCTGATGCAGTCAACCAATCTGCGGCCCAGACCTCTTCTCGTTGGACAGAAAAAGACGCCGAGGGGACTTAATGGGGATCTCTGAGACCCAACCGGACTGTTATGTTCTAGCCTAGACAGCTGATTTTGGCAATAAACAGACTCTGGTCATGTGGCCATGGAATGAAGCTTGAAAATACGGTCTAGAGTGCATGTCAAGTCGCGCTTCTCTAGCAACAAGGCCTCAATTTTGTAGAACGCACTGGTGGCTTGGTAAACATGCAGAGCGTGGTTTCTTCCAAGCTGATTTTGGATTGAAACTGGGATGCATTATGCCTTAAAGTGAGTCAATACTGGGTTTAGTGTTGCCAGGCTTTCCTTTCTATTTTATACATACACTACTGCCGCTGGTTTTGATGGCTAGCACATTTTTCCTGCTAGTTTGCGTTTGCTATATTACT
Source organism: Fasciolopsis buskii (assembly GCA_008360955.1). Classification (NCBI taxonomy): domain Eukaryota; kingdom Metazoa; phylum Platyhelminthes; class Trematoda; order Plagiorchiida; family Fasciolidae; genus Fasciolopsis; species Fasciolopsis buskii. Next base: position 51,574 of record LUCM01007081.1, read on the forward strand.
TTTATGGATTCAGAAAACGGATTTCACGTTCATCAGCGGGAGACGTCTACATGGTTATTATAAACGTCATGCTGTCACCTTGAAGAGACGGCTCCAGTAGCACCCTTATTCGCTTCACTGTTCTCGCCCGTACTATCGCGTTAATTATGGCTGGGATCATAATCGAAGCAGAATTCGACCCGGACTAGGTAAGTAAATGACTGTACTAAATAGGTATTGTTCTAAGATATCCGAATACCCGGTGTTCACTGTTCGTCATAATTCGTGCAGCCAGTAGGCAGTACATGGTGTTTGGTTGTTGGTTCAAAAACATTTAACCATTCCATCCTGGTAATGACCGTTATTATGTGCCAGGCGGTTAGCTTAAACCTGACCCGGCGGCGCACATAACTTTAAGGGAGATTTTCGGCACCGCAAGGGCGACATGCAGATACAGTGAAGAAAAAGTCAACCGGGTAACCACAGAAAGAGATATAAACAGTGGTTGTCCTAATTTTAGGCCGGTGGAACTACGTTGTCGAGCCAAAGATTTATTTGCAGACGGTGGGCGATGCGTCTGAAAAGCGATAGCATATAGCGATGTACATTTTTCGCACCCCACGGTGTGACCAACGTGGTGGAGAGGTACGGTGAAGTGTTGGTGAACGCCACCCACCTGCGAAATTGCGGCGGAAGTTCCTTCGGCACGAGGGGAAGTTTGAGGATGGTAGACTAAGGAGGTCTTTCTCCTGACTGTAGAGCGCTGGATAAGCTGCTATCGTCTCATATGTGAACTAAAGAATATGCCGCAATGTATGGGTAACTAGCATAGACTGCTTTGGATGACAGTTTTGAGCTGGTAAATGCGCCGCAAACTTTCTGTTCACAGGCTCAAGTAATTTTGTCTTTTCCACGTCTTTCCGGGTGCGCCTCGTCGGTGTGGCAGTTTGCATGTACATGCGCAGGTAGACAGTACACACATTCACCAGTGGGTGAGTAGTTTATTGTACATGTCAGTCAAGGAAGAATTTGACACATTTAACGCCGTGATTGCCGCACATTCTCGGGTGGTTATGACTTTTCTTGATTGAGCCTGGCTCCCATACGCAAACAGGCGGACCAATTATGGCGTCAGGCGGCTTATTAGCTCTGGCAAATATGCAATTTGCTGAGTGGATGTAGAAAATCGTCATTCTAGGTTTGGTAAAAGATTAACATCGTTTTAATTTTTCTCTGAGCATTATATCGTCAGGAGAAACTGGTGGAGACCAGACTTAGAAGTACTGCAAACTTGTGCCTTCCAGCAGCACGGCAATGTATGATGGGTTCTTCCGGAGAGTCAGTAACCTTGCGCACTGTAGTGTTGAATTTACTTTATTGCATATCGATTGGTGTTCCTGCAAAATAGCGAGGCACAATGGGAGACATGTTGTTGACGGACATCCAGTGCACGAAGGCTGACGAGATCCCTCGTGCAGGTATCCAATCTAAAAGTACTGGCTGCTTCCACTCGGCCAAATATAAAGCCTTGACAGTCTTCTACCTGTATGAGGCTGGGGTTTTGACGTTGAGCACACTACACAGCGATCCCCACCACCCAAACTAACGTGCCCCATTAGGGAGGAGTGTGTAACCCGAGCTCCATTGCACGTGTCCTTGACTGGGGAGGCATGCTTAGGGGACGACGTTTCACCGTCTCTTAAGACAGTTGCGGGACATCGGAAAGCTTGTTTCTGGGGGCGGTGTAGATTATTTCGCACAGTTGGATACATCCTGCAACATTATGCACACAGTGACGAATGCATAAACATATATGGTTATAAAAATCCACCAACGTACATATATACCGTATTATAAATCGTTATTCATATGTTTGCCAGGAGAGTGAAGTGAAATATCCTTTTAGCCATTATTCCACTGAAAATTCCAATCAGCAGACCCAAAACGAAAATAAAATTTTTCCAGCGGACGTTAGTAAGTTTTTCTGGTCTGAAATGTCTAAGGCGCTTTTTGTTCTGCTGAGGCTTTTGAGGATGACTGTTGGCCCTCTGGAGTACCACATTTATGCTTTTCAATTTTGCAACTGTGACAATTAGTTATTAACTGGTGGGCATTCAGCGGACAACGTGGCTTATTATCCCTCAGTGGACAAAAGGTGGTTATTGACGCGCTGACTTATCACATTTTGAAAAGTTTGCCAAATTTTCATCATGCGCCATTCAGCAGCGAACGGGACCAGTTATCGCACGGCGGACAACCTGTTCCTGAGGGTGGAAAAACGGCCTTCCACGATTTGAATTACTGCAAAAATGTCCCTTTTCTCGGGGTTAGACAAGCCTTCAGTGCCATCCGCAGGTGGAGAGTAAAGGTCTATCCAACTTTAAATGCTGCTTGCGTGCTGTGAAAGGAGAGTTGTTTCGGAAAAGAATGGACGCGACGATATTTCGTTGGAATCACCGGTTCTCGTTCCATCATCAAAGGAAAGCAACGATGGGCCCGGTTAGTACTTGCATAGACGACCGGCTGGGAATACCGGGTTTTGCGTCCCTTAATTACTCCTGAATCGACTATTGATCAGTGCAAAATTCTTTATAGTTTTTACTCTAAACTGTGGAACAAATGCCCAGATTTGGCCCAGTTCAAAGCCCAGCTGGCAAAGTTACTGGACGTCCTGCTCTTAATCAACCTGATACAAGCTAAAACTGTACTAGACGAGGGTAACAAACATGGGTTAGAATTCTAGTCCATGATCGAGCCTTTACTGAGATCACCACCTTTTTTCAGCTTCACCTCATGTTAACTCCTTTTCGTTGCAAGCACACGCTAATGCATTCTTTGGCCCTCCCTTTAGTGAGCGTACCCTCATCACTATTGGCACAGGTGACTAACGATTGAGCCGTTTATAATGTGGGTTAATCAAAATGTCAACATACAATTTGATGAACCAGTTCTCTTATCACAGTCCCTGATTTGGACCAACCTCAACCTGCATACTTCTCACTTCTCAGGTCGTCTTATCCTCTTTGCTGGCTTGGCGGGACCAAATTGACCGTTCTTAACAGCCTCAAGCTTACAACTTCCCCTAAAACTAATACTATAGATCAGGTCAAGTTACCAAACTTTAAGGAATAGGAGTACTACATTGCAGGTCTGGCGTTTACGGTTCAAAAACCACCATAACCCTAATCCAGCATCCATTTCAGACTACTTCTCTCTTTAGTGTTTCAGATCCCGCACCTGGGGTAGACGCGCTGTTACCGGTTCCGTCCACGTAAGGACAACTCCAAATTTGCTACATTCTCACTCCTTCTAGGACGCCATTAGCCAGCTCTGACGCTCCAGTACTGTTCCGCTTAACCGAAACTGCATTGCCAATCGCCTTGAATGTCCGAACTCAAATAAATCCTTACGAGTGGCAAAACCGCGGTTACTATTACCGCTGGAATGACTCGCGCACCTACTCAGATGTCCTACCCCTACTGTCGGTTGATATCAAAGGCTGCGGCAACATGAACGACAATATAGAGGATATTTCTCGCTAGTTTATTTGAAAAATGCTTTTACACGAAAGTATTCTACACATCTCTGACTCCATCTCACCGCCAGCCGTATATAAATACAGTCCGTAGTGTTTGGAGTTCCATGTTGTTTGTGCATAATGCTTTATATCCTCCAGATAGTTTAAGATAATCTTGACAATATTCTTCCATCTTCTTCAGCATTTTATCGTCCCTTTATTGTTGTAAAAACTGAATCTCGCATATAATTTGCATGGAGTTTCGCTCGGTTTTTACTACTTCCATCCAATCGCCGCATTCCCACTGCACCCCATCTCCTCAACTCAAACTTTCCGTTCATTACGCGACGCGTTCGTCGTTTATGGACTCCGGCCATATTTTGAGCTTCGCTCTTGAGGCCGCCATGGCTGTGCTTGCAGATGCAACTACTGTTTGCTCAGATGACTCTGAAAATTTCTCGCACTATGTTCCTTCGTGTTTCTCCAGTTTCCAGAATTTGTGTGCGGCTTTCGGCTTTTTCAGAATCAAACACTGAAGCCCTCCATAATTGTCCGTGAACGTCATAAAGATCTACGTGGTCGTAGGTAACTCAGTAATCCTTTCAGGTAATAACATGCACGATCGTAAATTATCTCCCGAGCGAGAGGCGCACGTGACGAACGTTGCGCAGATTTTAGGCAATGCTAAGAAAGTCTGCCAACACGCAGGGGAAAATTTCATTCATCTGTTGATGGCAATTGACATTAAAAGTCTTAGATGAATAGTTTTCATGCTTGATGGACGTGACGATTTGGTCCTTGTGAGTACAGCAGAGGAAGTTTACAGCAAAGAGGGTAAGATGTCCCCCTGGCCGACGCTTGCCAGGACATTTACTTGTTTACATTGACCGTGATTGAAGAAGCGGTTGGAAATTTGTTAGGGGGACCGCGGAATATAGCTAGGTTGACAGTAACAGATAAAAGTAAACCACTTGGCCATACAAGAGGGTACAAATGACGTGGCGCATGCGGCCAAGGACGTAAAAGTGAATGCATTCGTCGGTGACCACGTTCGCGGTGGTAAGACGCAGTTATGGAAAAAGGCGGTTGGAATTATTCTCAGTACTTCTTACTCCGCACAGGTGCTTACGTCTTCTAAGCGCAAACACTGGGAGGCGCGCAGCTCACATAAGACGGAAGAAACGGATTCCGAGGCCCACAGCAACAGACGCGGATCCAGGGAACAGGGGCCGATGGAAAAACAGGCTTGACTTTAACGCAACCGCGGTCCCTTTGGAGACATCACTCCATGATTACCAAGACCGATTTACGAGATCGGTTAGTCCACTGAGTGCTTTATCGTATGCATTAAGTTGATGGTACGTGAGCCTTCTTTTACTTGAGCGGCAGCCGTAGGAGTCTCGGATTTTTCAAAGAACGGTTTACATTCGTTTACGAATAGTCAGTTCACTTAGTGAAACTTGCGCATGAAAATGTGCCTTCACAGGCATACAAATGAGTAGCTCTGGAGATGTTTACGGTCTCGTTAGCCATATATATCTGGAGATAGATAAGGTTAGAGATGTACCTGGGGCTATCAGTGGGAATGGACATTTTTCTGTCCGTAAGTTAAGGCGTACATTGCTTTGCAAATGTCAGACGGTAAAGTGTCCATTGGCGTATGTACAAACGTATACGTTCGCGAAGGTGCGATTGTTTTAGATAGATAGCGCATATTTCTCGACATCTAAGGGGCATGCGCAAGGCAACTTTGAATTTGTACAGGGATGGCATAGTGGAGACGTGGAAAACGAAAACCAGACGGGAAGACGCATGTGCAGGTGCTGTCATGAACATAACCTGAAATGTGATATGCTAAGCACAAGCCTTTGAGTTTTTAAATCAAAGCTATATAATCCTTCGCCAAGACTTTCTGGGGCTGACTATAAGTAGCGCACTGTTAGTCAATCCATGTTTAAATGAATCAAGGGTGCGCATCGTCAGAGCAGAATTTGGCTGGGAATAAACGGCGGGCGTTCCCATATGGCGGGTTCCCATAAAAATCAAGGTTGCATGGTGAAGATGGAGATCAATATGTACATAAAAACGGGATGGAGATCAATCAAAGCCACAGTGGAGGGAGAGCGGTAAATTACGACATTTAAGGGTTACTATTATCATCATCATCATCATCGTTCGGCATTAAACAACAAGGCAAGCCTCACTGACCGCTGCCTTTCCCCAGAGTTACACGTTTATATAAAAAGAGTGAATATACAAAGGGAACAGGAGTGAACCTACACAGGCGAGAAAAGATAAGATGCTGCTGCAGCCAACAAACGAAACAGTCTAACTGTACAACCGCGCACTTTCAATCATTCAGATTTGATAGAAAATGACAACACCATCGCCACTGTTCACGGTTCACTGCCATATCCTTCAGTGTCTCCAACCAGTTAGTTGGCGGGTCTTTCGGACCCCAACCACGAAGACATGGAACACCTAATTTACCTAAGTTCGCTGTACATTTTCTCACTCCACGTTGCCACGTCATCTGTTGACCTCCACATGGCTTCCTCCCCTCCGTGAGAGGAACCTAAAATAGGGTACAGTATGGTAGACGAGTTTTCGCCATACGCAACGCGTGACTTAACCAGCGTAGTCTACCAAGTTTCATACGCCGAGATCAGGTATTCTCAAACTTGGCACCCAATACCAGATTCCTAACCTCTATATTCCTCATCCGGTTACTCCATCCAATCACGGTCGCACTACGTAGACATCGGTTGTCTAGAACATCTAGCTGACGAACATCGCCCACACGCATATTCCATGTCTCGCAACCGTACAAGAGAACTGAACACACTGCGGCACAGTACACGCGGCCTTTCAACTTCGATGAAATATTAGGCAGACGCCACAAGTACTTCAGTCCAGCGTAAGCTGCTCAAGCCTTGGATATACGCATACTTACCTCCAATCCCGAGCTGCCATCGTTCGACACGCAGCTATCAAGGTAGGTGAAACGGTCCACAGTCGTTATTTCCTCTCCATCCAGTATCAAGTTCGGCGCTACTGTCGTTCAGTCCTGTAACAGCACTTTGCACTTTGAAGGTGCAAAGCATATGCCAAACCGAGCAACGGACCTCGAGAGTCTATCTAGTGTGCGTTGTGCATGGTCCGCAGACTCAAACAGGCACACGACGTCGTCTGCGTAATCTAGGTCGCATAGCTTCCCCCCACTTCCCAGTTCGACTCCTACATCCCGGAGATCTCCTAAAGCATTTTCCATCACCTCGTCCATGACGAAGTTGAACAAGAATGGAGAGATGGAACACCCTTGTCGAACGCCACTAGTCGTTTCGAATGAATGTGACAGTTCACCGTATACCCTAACGCGACCATAGGTATGCGAGTACAATGCTCGCAACAGGTTCACAAACTTCGTTGGCATACCCTTTCGGTGGAGAGCACTGAGTAGTGCTGGTCGATCCACGGAGTCGGAATTAAACTAATCCCACGGTAATTGCTGTAGTCACTCCGTGTGCCCTTCTTGAAGATGAGTACAATCAGTGACTCACCCCACGATAACGGGATGCGCTACTTGTTCCAAATATCACGAAGCAAGGAGGTAAATGATTTCACCAGAGCTTCCTCACCCAGTTTGAAAAGAACTGGGGGAAGGTCGTCGGGACCAGTAGCTTTTCCCCTCGTCAGAAGCCGAATATTCGACTGCACTACCACTTCCGTTTGGGGGTCAATTGATACCTCCCAAGGATTCCCAGCCTCAGACGTCTTATAAATACGTTGGCGTCTGGCCAGCTAAACTGATTCTTGAAATGCTCTGCCCAACGGTCTAGTCGTTCCTGTCTACCGTGGATGAGCTCTCCAGTCCAATCGCACAGGACATCACTAACCGCTGTCGCATATAATCTTAAACAGTCTTTGACTGTTACCTGATGCGGATGCCACTTTCATCTCTTCGGCTACCTTAACCCACCAGTTTTCGCGGTCATTCCTAAGGCTTATGTTCAACTGACGCTGCAACTGCCGACGCATCTTATTCACTTCCTTGCAGTTAGGTAGCTGGTGTTTTTGCTCCATTAGACTTAGCGACGCTTGCGAGATCCAGTGTTTGCGGCGAATACTAGGTCTGGAACCGCAAGCAAAATTCGGTGCAAAATGCATGGCCTGCTTAATTTGATTCCACTGATCGTCTAAATTGCTGTTCGTCGAAGTTCTTAGTTCCTCGGAAAGCTTCTGTTAGTTGCTGTTGCGAACAGCCGAATCAGACAAACGTTCGACAGCCAATCGACTTTGTGGCCTGCGTTGATGGCCACTCAGCTGCAGCAAAATCGCATTAAAATAACCCATGGTCCGATTCGACGTAAGTGGTCCAGTATGATCTACAGTTCTGGACAGAACCGCGCCAACGGTAGCTAACTGCGATATGGTCGATCTGACTCAGACTGCCTGTCGAGTTGGAGCGTCATGTCGCCGAGCGACGCGAACTCTCGGAAATTCGTACAAGATAGGAATAAATGATTATCCGCACAGAATTGGAGAAGTCTTTCTCCGTTGTCTGTTCGCTGTACAGGCAAGGCTCACCGCCCACCTAAACGGGACTCCGATGCACTCAGTTTGCCAACTTGTGCACTAAAATCACCTCTCACCACTGCATTGTCAGAACCTTTGCTCTGCCGAACAAGGGTGACAAGGTTATCGTAAAACTCGCCTTCCTCCATGTCAGTGCTTCAGTCTGTTGGAGCGTATGCCGAGATAACAAATAGACTGCGCTTAACACTACTATCCTTCTGGACGCCGACTGATCCCTAGAGTCTCATGGCGCACAAGCGGCTTTTGACCAGGATCCAGTCTAAAATGCCCGCTTCAGCCTTCTCACTCAAGACCACAGCTTGAGCTGCTTCATCTCCTAAAATGTGATAGAAATATCTTGGCGAGACATTTGGCGCAGTCAGTTGAATTACTCTACTCGAATCCTGAATTAGTGTTTCACTCACGCAGTAGACATCAATCGAAAGTGATTCCACTGTCAGAGTCAAACACGTTTGTTGGCCAGTCTACATGGGAGTGCGCACATTGAAGGAACCGAGATTCAGATGTTGACGAGGCTTGAGAGAATATTAGCTAGCAGACTGAAAGATATTTACGCGATCATTTGACATTGAACCGTTGCGAGTATCGGGTATGTTATCAGTGGGGACACTATGGGTAGGCAGAGGGAAGAAAGATATTGGGTTGGAGGCAAAAGAAACAGGTTGAATAAAGAGAAGGGGACTCTGAGCAGCAGCGTACTTATCACTGCACACCCCGCCTGCGCTCGATGCAATTTGCAACGCGGTTCTGATTATCCTGCGCGACGACCGATGCAGTATGGAATTATTTGTAGGCTTGTAACTCATGGGATTAATGGACGGGTAGTGCTAGGGAGTCCAGCCGCTTAGCGGAAGAACAATTAGGGTTCGCAACCAAAGCCTTTGGTTTTGACAAGTACCGGACCGCAAGGCAGCGGTTAATAGCTGAGTGGGAACCCATCTACTTGGACCAGTTATTGTTCCAATCATTTTTCCGACTGAGCTGCTAACTCATTTGAACACCCAACTTGGAGTCCAGGAGACTACTTCGTGGGGCATCTACCCATTGATCTTCCAGGCATGATTTGATCTTTGGCTTGATGTACGTCATCCTGTATAGCTCGTTGGATCATGGAGGCACGCAAGCCGTCCCACCACGTAAAGCTGCAGTCTCGTTGTGACAGTCATAGTCACTATAATGCTGAAGATGTAACAGCGGGAAGCATTCAACGTTGCATCAAACTATTTAGGGAACGAAATTATATGGAGATTTGTAACCGAAAAGACGATGTAACTCACAACAATGTTCAATGGTCCCATGCTGCCGGGAGCGGACTGCGATTTGTGTCAGGAAGAAAATGAGTACGTGTAAGAGTTGCAATCATTCTTTTAATACACTTGACATGAATGACCTGTTTGTTGTTCTTTTGTGATGTCGGAGATTTTGGTGTTCTGCGGCTGTAGGTTTCTTCAATTTTGGGGATTTCGCGGCATTTCAGTAGTGCTAGGAACATAGTTTTGGCAAGTCGAAATGGTTCATCTGAAATGAGATACCCGGGGCGTTCATTGGCGTGGCTTGGTATATCTTAGGGTTAAGCGGCCCAGTACTGAAGCATCAGCTTCCTAACTAAGATAGGCAACCATCTCATGCGATGGGGCAGAGTTGTCGGCGAAAGTTGCATCTGTGGTCATTGGCGAGCTTAGAGTGCAGTTCGAAATTTGTTCCAGCTGGTGTCAAGGTGAGTAAGCAAAAATGAAAATAGTGGTAACACTCAGTTTCTTACAAAAATTCCCGGGTCAAGACGACTGTCCTTAAATGCTCAGGAAAGAGTATTTTGATGGCGGAAGGTGTGGAACAAACTTAACGTCCGCTTTCACCCTATAGGGTTCAAAAATCAATCAGTCTTAGGCTGCATGTTCCTTATTCGCAGCATGTTTCCCTTTCATGTACATAGGTCTTTGCAGAAGCAGATTGCGGTGGTCTGATAGGACGGCTAGCACAAGTGTTAGGTAATAAAGCCAGTATTATTCCGGTTTGTGGAACTGGTCTTGCCTACATGCCTGCTGTACATTCAACAGGGAATAAGTTATAACTGATTGTGCGTGAACTGCTGTCGAATTTTACTAATGAGAATTGCGAGGAAAGGGCACAACTAAAATGGATCACAGACGGCAGCGTGGGCTGCATTCCAGGACAGAAGTTGCCGCGGGAATTCATAAAGAGGAGGAAGTGTGAGGCAGGAGAATGTTAGGATTAGTACTTTGCTCATCTTCAAACAGTTTACCGAGTAAGAACCCGCATGCTTGCATAGTTATGCATGTAAACCTAAGGTTACAAACATATTGCCATGCGTACCAGTATTAGTGCACATAATGAAGGGAATAATTTTCTGTTGACCTAGTCAGGCAAATATATATTCATATTCACAAACATAGCCGTACGATTATGGGTCAAACTCAGAAATGGAATAGACAAAATGGTCCTTTACACTAAGGCAGCTAGTACATTCTGCTGCTTTGGCATCATAAATTGACTTGTTTATTTTTGTGAACAAAATAACATTCATATTTTCCACCTAGCATTGCCCTTTCACGCATATCACTTTTTAAAACTTTGTCAATTCGTCATAGCTAGGCATTCGGCGGCGAACGTAACCAGTTATCGCGCGATGGACAATGGTCAGCATAACCAGTCCTTACTGATAGAAAAATGGCGTTCCACAATTTGAGTGATGGCGAAAATGACGCTTCGCGGGGTGGACAAGTCAACAACACCTAGAAGGTGTTCTACTATTTGGACGGCCGCTAAACATGGCCGTTTCGCGTGTCTGGACGCTAATATCCCGAAGGAAATCTGGACATTCTAATGGTGCTGGCTAAAATCTCTCTTATGAGAACATTAATCGAGCCCTCGCGTCAGTAGATGAATACACTGCGAGATCGACTTTTCAGACATGGCCGACCAGTGCCCTATTTTCCGGCAATTTCTCGATTGCAAGTATTTTCTGCCTACTGAGGAACTGTGGGCTAGTGGAGTTTTGACGGACTGTGCGTCCTACTGGCTAGGCTAGCGTTCCAAGAAAGCCCCTTCTGTGGGTTTTTAGTTGTGGCTAGGAGTGTTCCAGATCACTGTTGAAGTTTGAAGGTCGGTTGCAGACAGTGTGATGGCGCTCCATTCAAAAGAACAATGGCAACATACTTTTCCAGTAAACAGTCTCCATTAGTCTGTACCTCGTTGCTGGACCATCAATAGTCATGCTGCCGCAGGCCTCAGACCCGCCCTAGGTTGTTCCAAAACACCGAAGCCGTGGACCCTTTTAAATCTTGCCTTGAGATTCAGACGATAGAATCGCAAGAAATCTCTTACTTTTCCGTAATTCACCCTATTTTCGGCCTTGGTTTTCCTGCAACGATATAAATACCATTTAATTCAAGGACAGAACAAGGCTCAGGCTAAATTAAAAACTACCCTCAGTTCAATTCAGTTCAGATGCCATGGAGCAGAATTGAGCGAAGTGACCGAGCAAGCACCCAGAATTCCCTCGAAGGCAAGCACAGAATAGCGCGTGCTTCCACCTTTTTTACTTTCTCCGTTCCCCAGTTCTAGCGGCCTATTTTCCGCTACAGGTGCACGCGGAAAACACTCATCTCTTTGACACGGAGAATGTCATACATAGGCGTTCCTCTATATACGAAGCTTCCATGGAATACAGATTCGGTATGCCAGGTTAACCTGTGGAACTGCTATCCTATTTTGCGGCCACTTCTTTCCACACCTGCTGGAACACTCCGTCCCATTTTGCATTTAACAGGTTCTTAAAAATTACAACTAATTTCCTTCACGCCAAATGCTCTTTTCAGCTGTTCCAGTTACTCATTACTCTGCCAGTGAAGACGTCGACTCACAGTTCTAATCTGAATCGATCATCCTAGAGCTTAATGCTGTTTTGTATATTCTCAGCTTCATAGATCGCGCAGACATATCGTCTGCACACATATCCACCGAGGGCTTTAACATCTTAAGCTACCCATTGGTGTTCCGCGGGCTCTACATTTTGCTATTGAAAAATTAACCTAAAATCGTTTGGCACATTTTCTCCGCCGCACTGCCTCAGCATTACCATTGCCAGCTATTAAGCTCGCTACGAACGAATCACGTTTTCTTTACAAAGGGGCCAGGCCGGTACACTGTACCCCGGTTATGATCTAACTATGTCTTTATGCGGAGGGCTAAAAGCGTCCCTTTCCTACAAGATATGGCGGGCCTTAGCCATAGTTTTCCAAAAGAATTGTTTACAGCCTCGTCACACTGTTTCAGCTAACTGAAGCCCGCAGCCACTTTCACTATAAAGTACTGGGGGACTTGAGTCGCCACATTTCCCTGTAAGTTTCCGTCTGTCCGAGACTCAACTGATCAGATGCTGGTTAATCTCGTTTGACGGGGTGTCTCCCATGATAGCCCAGTAAACTAGGTTCCCTGAATCTACGGCCTTATTTGCTATATCAGCATCACGTTGTCTGCAAGGGCGTACCACGAAAGCGTTTTTACTGACATCAAGTAGCTTACGTGTATAAGAACAGTCTCAGGATTAATCCTTGGGGACCACTGCTGGTCAGGCTTCTCCAAGCAGGTTCTCCCCGCCTACTCTGAACTTTGGAAACCTGCTGCGTAGAAAGAAGTTCACACTGGTGCATTTTTCCAGGAGTTCTAAACATATAAAGCTTACATACCAGCAAACACTGGTGTTCCGGATCAAAAGCCTTGCTAAACTCATAGTGACAAAACTCCAACTTTCCTTCATTCAAATTTGCAGTCATCCATTTAGGGGACTAAGCTCGTTTGAGAAGCATGACTTGCAGTTTGGAAAACCGTATTGGGTTTCGTGTAATGTCCTCTGCTTGTGCAACTACGGCTGCACGAGCCCGACGATCAACCCTCCAAATATTTACATGTTAGGCGTGTCTGGTCCACAGGTAGGTAGTTTTCAACCATTCATTGGTGTCCAACTTTGTACACACCTTCCGCTATTGCTAACATCCAGACTATTTGTATCCGACCCTGCATGCATCCGCGACGTGCCGATTTCTTGTTGCCAGCAGCTCTAGCACATTGTGGTTTCCCTTCACAGTTGTTACCTTCAAAGGGAAATTCAAGGGTTTGTTTGCTATTCACTGTCGCTTGAAGTTCATTATCCTGTCAAAGTACGCAATAGCCGTAGGCTTCCAACGTTGTGGACTCGCATCAGGTGCCATATGAAATACTGCCATCGTTCAGCAAAAGCAAAGCTACTCCATTTGTTAGTGAACATTTCAGTTAAGCATATCTGCAACACTTCCTGGGATTTGCTTGGACTACCCTCGAAAATAGTGCGTCGAAACATGTCAGCTTTCCATTGGATATTTAATGCAGCACTTCCAGAACTTGTATTTTGTATCCAGGCTACTTTGCTTTCTACAACATGTTTGGTGCACCAGCTTTAATCCGGCACCTCAAAGGCTTGGTGCCTGTAGCCACCAGCCTCATTTTCGGATTGTGCTAACCTAGCCCAGAGACACCGTGACATTATGAATCTCGTGAATATTAAGGCTAGCTGTCAGTCACGGTTCCTTTACGTATATATTATCCTCAGCGCTTCAATCTATTTCGGCAGCTTTGTGCAGATCTATGAAATTCGCTTTGCCAAATTTTCTGCGCTTGGTTAGGAGTTCACTCAGGCGACTGAGTCGAAGCGTAAACATTAAAGCCACGCGATTGCGCCTGTCTAGTGGCGTCAGTGACCTTAGACTATCTACATCGTTTCCCTTTATGCTTTGGTTTGGTTTAGTTTTCTCAGGATAGATTTTGGCTGCGACATTCAAGAATTTACAATACTTTTCGTCGTTTGCCTTCTAGTTTTCCAACCATCTGCTTCCAGTTCATTTTGGGATAAAGGATACCTTACCTCACCCTGACTATAGTTAGTACCGGCTACAAAAATCACTGAGAATGGTGGATAGCACGACCAAAAGCCCATCAACAATCCACTCCTTATTAGGTTGTCTCGGGACAGAGCACCGTTTTTGGTCCACCGCCCGTTTACAAAGCACCCGATTCCCACATTAATAACAAATCCCGTTTCTGAAGCACTATCACCTAGATGACAGTCTTGGTTGCCTTTGCAAGATTTCTCACCTGGTCACTTGTGTCAGTTTACGTCTCGCGGAAAAAGCCATCTCGGCTAAGACCTAACAAACTGTTCATGACCGCTGGTACCGAAGTCTGTTCGGATAGAAGGAAACCAAAGGGCGGTTGACATTATGACTTTCCACATACCAGTCAGCCGCCTTCGTGGTCAATCTCTGCACCCGCATGCACAGAACAGGTCATTTTGGTTCAGTTTGCATAGAGCAGCAGTTCTCGCAAAGAAAAATCGAACGTCCACGGTTTCTTCAGTGATATGCGCAAGATTTCTCGTTTCAATTTGGTTTGAAGCGGGGTTCTCTTTCCTGTTTAAATGGGAAGGGCCTAGAGACCTCTTCTCAACTTTAGGCGAATAAACACCAATTGCAGTTGCGTTTCATTATTTAATATCGTCACACCAACCGATGGTGACTTGACCAGGATCCGAATTTTAGCTTCGAGAATTCCGACTCGTTAAGATCAGAAACTTAGTGCACTTCACTTTATATTGCAGCTAAAAATTGTCTACTCCTTCAGCGTCTACGGTTGCTACTGGGCACAAATATCTGCAGGTCGGCTCAAATAATAACTGCGGACTCACCCAAAATCTTGGGCTTCTTGGCATCTATGACTGTGTCAGGCTAGGTGCTCTTTGAGATATGAGGGATCTGCTTTGTCCCGGATTGCTGTTTGCATTTTCTGGGCTCCTTAAACCTTTTCAAACTTCGGATGGTTCACCCGGGACGATACTACAGGGGCTATTCCCGCCGTCAAGGGACAGCTGAGCTTTGACCAAAACAGGGCACCTTACCTCAGCGTCTGTCATTTCTGCTAGGGCTTTTCTGACCATCGACGGTCCTTTGTTGAGTTTCGTTTAATCCCTAGCCATAGTTTGTGCACACGGTCGAGGTTACACTCCTTAATCAAGCCCAATAATCTCAGAATAACTCTTGCCTCCCTGAAGACTAAATCTTCTCTTGTCTATGGATTCTTAAGATTTCTGATGTTTAGGATTATCTAGCTCATAATTCTAGCTTTGCTATGTTCATTAGGTGTAGATGGTTGCTAGAGGCCTGCATTTGGAACAAGAGCAGGGAGAGGAAAACCACAGGGGTCCGGTCTGGTCGGGTCAAGGATAAAGGAGCGCCAGCCAACAAAGGTCCAGTTTCGTGCACAGAGAAGCGGCAATATCCTACTAAGATCTGACGTGTTGACATGCGGAGTTAAAGCAAAAACAAAATGGAGGCACACCATGGACAGAACAATAACGACCGCAAATGGTGCACTTCAGAACCGGGTGTTAAATTAATGGGCGGATAAGACGTGACGTTTTGGTACACTTTAGGAACATTTATTCGTTTGCAAGCAGTGCGGTTTGCCTCAAACCAGCATATAAAACAAATTGGCCGTGGTATTAAAGTACACGGGGTAGGGAAATTTGTGGGCGCCCTCAGTCTCCCCTTCCAACTTCGCCACGGACTGCGTAGAGCTTGGTGATGCGACTGCATTAAACAGAATCAATTGGCCTACGTTGGTAGCTCATGGTGAGGAATCTAGGGCAAGTCTGTTTCGTCGTCTGCTATCTTTTCTTCACCTTCCACCAGACCATACCTCAGAGACTCAAGGGACCACATCCCCCTACAATTTCTAACAAATTCGGGGTACTGCTTTTTACTGATTGATCCCGATTAGGATGCTCACCGATTTCACGGAACTCCTGGTCACTGCCACTGGCCATTGTGGCCCAAGGTGAGAAACATGGACCGCACTGGAAGGTCTTAAAAAGAAGTATTTATGAATGCAAACGACATTCAGAAGAACGAGGCAGCTTGTTCTGATTTTGAAGATGAACGGCCAGTTCACCTCTCTTGAATCTAATAAAGATTCCCTTCGAAAACAAGGAACTGTATTCCTGACACCCTACCGAAAGCTAAATTACCGGACCTGAACATCGCCTCGCGTAGTACATGTATCACATTGGTCATATTTAAAGACGTTTGTCAACCTAACCTCCATTACTATCGAAGGTGTTGAATACATATTTCACTTCGACCATAACAAATGATTACAAAGCCGTCATACCGGACGCTTCTTCGTTTTTGTTAGCATCCCTACACGATTCTTTTTCCAACCAATTGATGTTAAACCGCCGGTGACTAAACTAAAACCTTGTTTTTATATTGAGGCGAAAGACCTCTCGTTTCTCTTCAACATTTGGTGCAGATTTCCAATATTGTTGCCCTATTTACTTGTCATCTTCACTGTTAGCCCTTTCCCTCCTTAGCGAAAAACTCTCCTCCGTAGCTTGACTCACAAAAAAGCAGGGCAAATACCATCTAATTATAGCCCCATCAATCATAACCCAGCTTTTGCATGCACCAGAAAAAGTATGGTAAGCAGCAAGTTTACGGTTTGCACCACGACCTCATCAGCGCTGGCCACTGTGGGCTTTTCACGAAGGGCGTGCTAAATCTGCACAAATAATTTTTTGAACTTTATGTCGGAGTCTGTAACTGACGAAAGTTCACTGGTTGTGAATTTTTTAGATGCCGCGAAGAGGTTCGACTTCATGTATCATCGTACGTCTTACATGAAAGCTAAGGGCTATAGCACCACAAAACTTCCGCTGGCTTGATCAGGTTAAGGCCGTAAGACAAAAAGAGCAAAAACTGGCAATCATTTAAAAAACAGTGATTGAAGAAGTTCGTGATCTGACGAAAAGCACATCGGACAGACATTTAGAACTTAAAGTTACGCGAAAGAAAATTCATTGGGGGAGCAACCGTTTGGTATAATCAAGAACGGCGACAGTGCTTACAAACGATGGCTTTGTACAGCGTTAGTCGACCCATTTCGGGCTTGCTGTAAGTTGATTTGTTTGCGTAAACGTCATCTGAGTGCAAAAAATGGGAGGAATTGCGTGATGGTGTCCTTTGACTTCCTAATAGAAATCCGGGTGCAACCGAGCCAATGTCTGGTGCATACATGTGAAGAAAGGTTATCAGGAGCAGCGGCTGGATTCCAAGTGGGCCGAAGCACCAGCGGCTCGCAGATGCTAGACCTCCGTGAGAAAACTGGTAACGATCCTGAGAAGACTTTTGTAGGACGTTGGCAAACCTTGAATGCCAATGGAACTTCGCTTCGATGAAGTTTTTGAATAATGGAAAGAAAAAAGCCACCATTTCAGATTGTGTATGCAAAACGGGGCTGAAAAGTGGGGTAACAACAAGCTTGCTAGGGTGTGTGTGCCGAGGGGTGATGGAAAGCCAAAACGGAAGCGTGGGCGTAACTTACAGGGTGTGATCCTTCATTCTGCTGTCGAGAGTACATAATAGTAGCCCAGCCGCCCCCTTGATGCTAGCCAATTATAAGGTGGAGGCTGACATCTAATCCTCTTTAGCATAGGACGACGATTTCGAAACAAGTCAAAACTGGCTAACGAATGTGATTCGTAAATAGTGGAGACAAAGGCGGCGTATTACCATTCACTGCACTTTTTGCATTGATCTATTGTTCAGTAACCGTGCGCCTTTGCGTTAGTGCAGTTTTTCCACAGCCAGTGCGCACTGGCAAAATGATTCGGCTGCAGTGGTGCACAGACGTCGCCTAATTGGCAGAATGGGCTTCTTGCGCCAACTTCTTGGGTTGGCTTAAATGCTGAGTTCTCGGTATTTTATCAATCTTTGCTCCTAGAGAAGTGCTGCTTGCCGTGGCTTAAACGTAACAGCCTGCTTCGGGATCATTTTTACTCCTGCCAAAATATCCTTTCTGAAAAGTGGAGACACCTAGTGAAGCATCATGGAAAATTCGTTATGCGTGACTACATCCTATAGTTCGTGCTCGCGTGATTCATAGATATTATTCCCCACGCGGAACGCTCACTAAATCTCTTGCATCCAATAATTAGACAAGTGTTTTGCAGCTGAATTCGATAAAACGGTTGTTCTGTGACGGCCAGAAAGAGCTGATACGATCTGGGCTACATCTCTAACCTAACTGTCCGCCGTGCAGTCAGCATGAGCTTGTATATGTATGCCCCGATTACAGTAATTCTTAACTTTCGGCCCTTAATTACTTGCTCCCTTTCCTCGAAAGCGTCCTTCATGGCGGATGGACCCAACACGTAACTAATCCAACAAGAAACCTCAATGTTCTTGACTTGACATTTACGATAGGCTTAACAGGCGTTCCAGCGTCCACTGAATTTAGTTTACCTGGGTATGATCGTTTGCCTGCTAGCTGTTCATTTACACTGCCCCTCCTGAATAGGTACCCCTCACCTGACGTAAGGCCGTATTTCAGAACTGACTGAGGTCGTCTACCTACTCTAGTTCGTAATTCAAAGCGCGACGCATTTTTTCTATCAACGGAAGTACAACCAGCCTCTGATCAACTATAATCCGACCTGCACAAGTGTCTTGTCCCACACTCTAGGCATGCCGCCCAAAAGAACTTATTGTGGCCGAATAAACTATGAGCTCGCTAAACTCCAGCAGGCCTTTTCAAAGACGAGAGATTTTTAGTTGTTTCTGCGAATTAATCGATTAGCCAAAACCCTAGAAACAGTACTGGACCACCGAAGCAAAGAACAAGAGCTGCAAGCTCTAAACCAGCCAAACACAAACGCAGCACTGGCAAAATTGCTTAAACGCAGAACTAATTCTGGGTCCTCAGCTACTCAAGTCCCGTATATCATTCAAAACAACAGATATGTAAACAACCCACAGGAGATTGCAGAATCTTTTGGCAAATTCTTTGCAACATTTCATCTTATTTGTCATTTAGGAAGCAGATAGTGCAAGTAAATGGCTTAATATCTGAATCTAGATTGGTGTCCAGCGGTGTGATCCAAGGCAGCGTCCTGGGCCCTCTGCTCTTCCCGTTGCACGTTAATGATGTCTTCGATGTTATTCGAAACGGCACCCCGTTTCTCTTGGCAGACGATATCAAAATTGTGTATACCTTTCGCCCTGAAGCTTTAGAATCCACCATACGTCACATATCACGGGAGTTAGCGTCACTCAACTCCTGGGCAAACGACTGGATGATGAAATTCTCCGCGAAAAACCAGCGTCATGGGGTGCAAATGCGTTATACCCCTAAGAAAATTCAAGCTTGGAACCCAATCCATCCCCGTTAATTGCCAAGTCCGGGACCTAGGCCTAAATTATTCCTGCACCCTAAACTTCTCGGAACATGCTCTCGTGCAGGTGGCGAAAGCAAATAAATTAGTGGGGCTGCTACACCGAACTCTGAAGTTGAACGAAAGCAAACTACACCTCTTTAGGACCCACGTCAGACCCATTCTAGAGTATTGCTCTCTAGTATGCTCCAACATGAGGCAATGCGACAGGGTTGCGATTGAAAACGTCCAGCGTGCATTTACCAAGCAGTTAATTGGCTACTCTACAAGCCTAAATTACAGGGAACGCTGTGATTTGCCGAAACTAGATCCCTTTTGGCTCCGACGCATAAGAGTAAACCTGGTACTCTTTAACAATATTATCACAAGGGACATATGCGTCTCTGCGCCTCGTGTTAGAAACCCACTCCCGTACTCCCTCCGAAATGCGGATCCTATTATAAATCTCCCTGTCCCAATGACTTCCGTTAGAGCCAACTTCTTTATTGTTAGATATTCGTCACTATGGAATAAACTCCCCCATCAGCTGCGCATCCTGCCACCATTATCTATTGCATTTAAAAACGAAGTACGTAAAGTAGTTACTATACGCTTCCCCCTTAATCTATACCACCCATACTCACTTGAGGATCGCTTATATGAAACTGGATTGGGCTTCTGATAAACGCACTGACGTCACCTTTTCGTTCATTGCGGAAAGGAATGTAAATCTCCCTACTAATGTCATTAGGAATCAACCTAGTCTCTCCTACTTCAAACAGAGCTCCGACACCAGCGCATGCTACTTTGTTACGTGCAGTTCCACGTCGGATGCATCTCACCGTTCCTCTGCCTGAAAAATGGTACCTATCGCTCAATAGTCTGATTTCATATCCATTAACCTTATCGTTCTAACTGCGTATAGGTTAGCTCACCCATAGCCCTCTAACACCCAATCATCTTACTAATCCCAACACCGTCGCCAACACGGTGTGGCAACCATAACCTGCAACCGTCCTCTATAAAAAGCATTCACTATCATCCCCTCTCTTACTTTTCATCAACTCTTCTCTTCATGCAAATGACTGGCCTGTAGAAATCACTGTTTCGGACGAACCCAAATGATGCCCTCCAGACGAAATAAGGCAAATATCTTGGATTCTCTCTTTATCATGCCTCATCGATATCTATCCATTTTGGCCAATTCAGACTTCACACTATCGCCGCGAATATAGAGTCCTATGTGGTATCTTCTCTCCCCATAGTGACCGCTTACATCAACCATACCCACTGGCTCCTGACCATTTCTTGTTTCGAAAGGCACGGCCTTCTAGAACGAAATATAATCCTTGATTTCCAAGTGGAATTCAGTCAATCCCTAGTGCATCTATCTTTGTGGTTCGACCATTATTTATATCAGCGGCAGTTATTCCCTGTCCGTCCGGCTCATTCTCCTTACTCAGTGTGGACGATCCTACCAAATACCGGTTCATTGTTTACTCATAGTGCAAACGATCCACGCACCAGATCAGCCAGCCCATCTACTTAAATGTATATGTATATAAAACGGAAACCCGGATTCCTCAGCCACCGTCCATATCTTTTGAACTGCACTAAGCGCCCTAGTAACTTCCTTCTCTGAGCTGTTCGTAAGATTGATCGCCTCTTAATCTACAGAATGGCAGGAGTTCACGGACTTTTCAATTTCGTCGGGCTTCACTTTGGGCTGATCTATTTAGAAGACGAACGAAATGCAAATGCGAATATATCTTCCACCAGCTTCCGATAGTGCGATTTTTTAAGACCTGGTTTGATATTACAAGGAAGAACTGAGTAAATATAGGACGCGAGGACTGCACTGTGCAGTTTGTGGCACCATGGCGCCGAAAATGTGAAAATACACAAGACGGCAAAGCGATGAAAGCATATGAGTAGCCAAAGTGCTAAAAAGGGGAAGAATCCCGAGAAACCCAGCAATTAAAGAAAAATGCGAACGCCACATGCAATGAAACAATAGTAGCGAAACGAATGGCACTATTCCATATCAAACATCACAGTAGACCTCAGAAAAAATGATGGCTAAATATAACCCATTTTCCAATTATTCGGTGCCGCTAACGAATTATCAGAAAGCACATGTGCCATCGCACGGGGATTCACAGTGGTAGCACTGTGAATCGGAAACCGGTAGAAGACACCTTCGTATTTGCATTTCGTTCGTCTTCTAAATAGATTAGCCCTAATTGAAGCCTGACGAAATTGAAAAGTCCGTGAACTCTTGCCATTCTCTCCTTCATTCTGTTGCAGCATATACTTATGCCATATTTTGTCACAACTTTATATTTCCAGGGAGCCAGGTACACTGTGCGATACAAACGGTGGCATTTCTTTTGCCACGTATAAACCACTGGTTTTTGTTCCGCATGATTCAGGGTTATGGTTTGCAAATTAAAGTTTCCAGTTTTAGGCCTGTGTGCATTTTGATCAGGTGAAGTGATTTACTCTTTATATTGGAGTCCCTTTGCTTTATTTTGTCAAATTAGTAGGCCAACGTTTTGCTTAACAGGAACGAAAGGCATCCTTGCGTTTTTTCAGCATTGCTTCCCTCCAAGGGCATACCTGTTGAGGCTGCTGAGGCGACACCTCATTGGCGACACAAAACCTAGTCGTCGCTTGAAATATCCGGTCCCTTGCTGGCTTCTCTAACAAGGGTTTGGGGCCCCTTGGGAACTGGGACTAGAGCTGGAGGTACACTCAATTCGTCCTTAATCCACGTGACGAACTCGCTCAAGGAATCGTTTTTAGAGAATAGCTGTCGTTGACGACAAGACAGTTGTACGCATCGGCAGTGGGGCTTCTTCTTTCATTGCCACGACATCGCGCAATCTCCCGTGTGCATATAGAGAAGAATCACTAGATACGTGTCCACTTTTTGATCCTTTCATAAGCGCCTTTTGTTCAAAGACAGCGCACGTTTTGCAACATTCTTTCGCAATGTGCGCAAATCTCGACGTGGACGGGCTTCCGCATTAGCTCATATCAGCAGCTACTCAGCCTCGAAAGCTCCTATCAACCAAAAGGTTCGAGGGGCCGGCTTTTGCTGGTATAATTGCCTATTTTTATCCCAAACACAGAAATATTGTCAGCCGTTTTTTCGCGGAAGGGAACTCCGCTGAATGCAAGCAAATGCTACCGTTTTCGCCGGCAAACTGTCTCAGGTTGGTAGTTTATTTTAAGTTCACAAGCATCGCATGAATGCTAGGTTCCTGGCTGTTAATGGAGTCCAAGTGTCTGTCTTGTCTATCGGCTGCTTCAAACCAAGGACATCACTATTTCAACTGTAGGATGTAGCGCTTATAAGTTACGATAAAGCTAGAGTTTAACCTGAGATCAACACGACAATATCTGCAGAACTTGATAGTTTTTGACTTTCCTGCAGGTATACTGGGTTTTGTTCAGTGCCAAAAAATACTCGTTAATTCATTTAGGCTGAAGTTGGTTCATCCTCCTTTTAACACTTAACCTGTGGGTTTTGAAACCCAAACAAATGCACTTCAGACCACTGGCATGTTTCTTGGATTCCAAAATGATTTTAATCACCATTTAACTAATTCCTGTTACCGACTAAACCTTTTAAAGGTGGTATTCCCGGCGACTGACCATGCGGCGCACTGTGATTACCAGGTGAACACCAGTCACGGCTCTACACAACCGCTTGGGGTCGGATAAACATATATTCTTTGAAGGTTTTCTACACATTACTTGCCAATAATATTTTTTTCCGTCCCACACTCATATGACTTTTGAAGAAGGATGGCCACATCTGGCCATCATGTGGCGACTCTCGTTGGTTCATTGGGGTTACCCGTTCCGGCAATTTTCCGAAGGCCCGCGTGCACTAAATCACAGCACCGCCTTACGGCGCCACTGACTTCTTAAGTCGATTTGGCTTGGGAACGCCAACAGATTCAAGTCAACACTGGAAACCCCTAGAAAACTGTTGTCAAGACAGTTTCTTTCTGTCTGAGTTCCTGTGCTGACCTTTAAGGCTCCATAATGCTGCTCAGACACTCCAGTGTTTATAGATCGCATCAAACGAGACTTGGATTTAGTCCGCTTCTATATTCATGCCTTATAAGTCCCAATAAAGAAATCGGATTAACTCTACTGTCCAACATAAGAATAGCGGCCCATATAAAACCTGCCCGGGAACAATCCTCCAAAAGACAACTTTTGTGTAGGGCTTCATGAGACTCATGCCGTACACGTGGCTTTGATGCTATTCTTATGGGCACTTTTGTTTATTAGAACGCTTTGTTGTTATCACTCATGGTGAGACCTTGACACCAACCGTCTTGGGACCCGTGTGATCCATATGCGTTTTCATGTGCCTTGACATCATTATCCGTTTTCATTCACCGTCATCGCAGAATATACGAAACCAATGTCCTGGATTTAGGAGTCAATTTTGCTTCAGCACTGCACAGCCGGAAACTGCAATACTAAAATCGGTTAAATTGAATAGGGATAAAATTCAAAATACCCGGAAAACGATCAGGGTGTACCAGGGTCAGGAATTAATCCAACGAGACCTTCGGGTGCTTTTCATTCCGTTTAACCAGTCCGCCCTTCTGGTCCCGTCATTTCCATTTCAGTTTTTAATGGTATTTGCTGTGTAAACAGCGATGCTCATAAATATAGGATTGAAGAATTTTAGATGCAGTCAGCGGCAGCCAGAAGGCAAGCTGATATCACAGAGGGAATCAGGATTTAGGAGGCGAAACCATTTTCGTTGAAGATAAGTCTGGAGACATGAGTAGGAAAGGCAGAGGCATCAAAGTTCATAAACCGGATAGGCACCTTATTTTTCCAGTTTTGCTTGCGACAGACCACGGCTAAGTGCAGCCTTAGGCAGTCGCATAAACCTTTCTTATAAAGGTAAGACTTCCGCTGCTTGAAAGTTGTGCGGCACCGACCGCAGATTTTCTGAGTTTCTGAGTTTCCTATTGACTTCCTTGGTAGAGTTGGAGTATGGCAAAGAAGGCCGGAGTCTGCTTTGTTTGTCTGAACGAGTCCCACTGTGCAGCAAATTGCTTGATAAAATACGGCCGCTGTGAACATGATGGCCGTGGTAGGTGCCACACCTTGCTTTGCCAGGCAAAGTTAATGCCGCACGATACCTTGAATTTTGGCTTGTTTCGCTCGATTTCTCGGACCACCAGAAAACCAGCTCACTCGTGAGTAGCCGACACGCTAGTAATCAGTTCCTCTGGTTTAGTTAACGCGCTTGCGCAGTTTGACAGTTGGCTGGATGTAGCCTTGGCGTCTGAGCAACTTGCGCAAAAAAGCAACTTGCAAAGTCTCAGACTTCCTAATCAGTGAGTACGGTGGGCGGGTGGCAGGTCTCTGCCGCCGGGTGAGTGTGTTTGCAACACATTTTTTTGGACCAAATCAAAGGGACTTGGTCAACGGATGCGCGTGCACTACCCGACTAGTCAATAAGGGCACCAAAGTCGGTTGACGCGATTTCGTTCAGGTTGCCGTAATTGCAAGACCTGGGCGTGGTGAACTGGAAAAAAGAAAGTTTAGGCCCGTTGCCCTGTTGCAAAGCACCGAAGGCATACTAAATTTTGAAAGCGAGTGTCGTTAATCGCCCGGAGACATACGCAGTGCGCACGGTACTAGGATGGATAATATATGGTCCTTAAGGCAAAAACGGCTCGGATAACTACATCATTAGCAGATTGGAATCCATACAGGAAAAATCAAACTGGCTAGACGAACAAAAGTTTTTGGAGATGATTGCCATAAAGCATCTACAGAACGTTTTGTTGCTTTAGAAACAGCCCGAATGGGGCGAGAATACTTCCGGGTCGTTTTAAAGTACCATTCTCATAGTGTCTACAAGCATAACGTGTTGAATATAAAAGAGCACTATTGCTTCAGCGGCTGTTACACTTAAAATAGCATCCCTCGTCACAGACAGCTACTGGAACGATACTCCAAGGTGATCGTGTAAAACGTAAATCATGGGTACTTGCAGAATCGATGGCTATTCCGAGGGTCAAATACGACTACACTACTAATCGTGATTCTGCTTTGCATTTGAGTAACTAAACACGCAGTATCTGATGACGAAAGAAATGTTTTTCCAGGCGGCGGTACATCATGTTTCCTAGGGTGGGCTAAAGACGATATAGAAACAATAGTAGTTAGGATGACGTTTATTAAATTTGATGCAGTATTGCCGCCCTTTTGCGCAAATTACCCATCAACAGAGTCAAAAACAACACACGGAGGATCAAATAAACGTGTCATAGTGGACAGCATTGCCACTGCATTTTATACTAACGACAGAAATCTAGTAGGAACTTCCTGGTTCCATTTTTCCCATGACTGCTTACCGGAAAGATGGTGGTACAACAGTTGGGAATGAAAGTGGTTGGGGCAAACCCACGGATCGGAAAAATTTACTTGTCACGGGAAGTTTTTAACTAATATTAGGAGATTGCGAAACAAAATTTCAGAGGTGCATTTTCTCGACTAATATGAGGCATAGAGACATTTTTGAGCCTTCCCGTGCGCACTGGAAGAGGTGCGGGAAACAATAAATGCAACTTTGGAATATTGCTTTCAATGGCTCGAACTGCAACTCTGAATTCGGTATTTGTCCCACGCTTAAAGAAGAGTGCTGCAATGTAAACGATGCAGGTGTAGAAGACTGCAAAGTGGTGTTTCAAGTACATACATTACCAAGCAGCATATTGAACTGCTTCAACGATCGGGCTATAGTTAGCATATAGTGCGAACACCTGTTTAGGTCCTTCACCTAAAGCAAGCTCACATTCAAACAAGACGAAAAAAGATAATACAGTGCAGGCAGGCAGAATGACCAAGTTGACATGGGATTCATAAAGAAAGGGTAAAATACCTTAAAACGTATTTGGTGAGGCACGCGCCATTTCGGATTACATCAGCAGTAGGCGGCAATTTGGAAATTCGAGTGCGATTACATCAACCATGATCTTTCTCGAACTGTGAATGCGTGAATTTTACAGTAAAGGAACGCAGAATCAGCCAATCGAGGCAATCGTGCTGACTAATGCTTCCCTTGGGTGACGGACCCACATGCACAGGAAAGATGGACTAAAGGCCCAGAATTTCTCAGACTGCCCGAGATACGATGACCCGTGTTGTGATTCGACAACCAATTCTAGCCGGCGCTGGAATTCAAGAGTACCATAATTGCGACTCTGTTGGCCATGCCCGTCCACTCCATCCAGGCACAACAAGTACTGGTCTTGCCGTTGACTGCTCATGAACCAGGGTTATCTGAGGAGATTTAAAAAAAGCACCTGTTGGTAGTGAGCAGTATGCGGTCACTTGATGCGTATGCTTCGGTGCTATGACCTCACAATAGCTTTGATTCGCAAAATGCTGCATATTCCAAATGCTGCAAACTAAGAGCTTTGGTATATACCTAGGAGACATCCGTGGCACGGGGCCAATAACCACCGTTGGAATCTTGCGATAGTCGAACGTGAAAGTCGTCAAAAGTTTGCTGTGGGTGTGGCATAGCCTGAAAAACTCCCACCTAAATTTGATGCGCTACCTTTCTCAATACCCATCATCTTGTCTTATATTTTTGTCAGACAGTGCGAAAGCAGCCCTTGTGTGGGACTGCTACTCCTAGAGTTCATTGGAGGCAATTACCTTCTCCAGTTGATACCCGGAAAGTTGAAGTACCCTAGTACTACAAACTCCTCAGTTCGGGGTGACACTGCTGCCGTGAGGCCTAACAGTCAGGTATTCTCTTGGACACCTCCATTTTGGACTCTATAAAAAACAGCATACGTGCGGTTTTTCTAGAAACGAAGAATGTGGCTACCCGCACGTTTGACAGGCGTGTTTTGGGCGGAGCCACTCTGTTCTTTGCTCTCTGATGCACACGTTTGGCTGCCCCGCCTCCTTACCTACCTCGTATTCTATTCTGCTTTCATGCTGAGCGGTCCATCGAGCGCACATTTCCGGGCTTATTGTTGGTCCGGACACCGCAATAGTGATTTCACTGAATCCCTTGGTTCTTATGGCTGGTTCACTTTGTTTTCCCTGGACCGCTGTCGTGGTGTTCACCTCGAAAATCCTTGCTTTTGAACCCCGCCGGCCATTTGGCATCCTCTGCTGTGGTTTTCCTGTGCGTGTATTGTCCTGCCGGTGATATTTCCGCCCCGAGCTACGCACAAAATATTATTACCATCTGGTTATGTGTTCAAGTCTCCGTTAGTATTTCAACAGAGGGGACTTCTTTACCTGCGATTTCAGAATCCGAAAGAAGCAACTTTGGTGTGCGAAGTGGGTTCATAGAATGTATCTTACCTGACTAGTCTCTCGTGCCTGCTGGGTTTAGTTATTAAGTGGTCGGATGAGGGCGGGTATGTCGAGGTGTACCACCTCGACGCCAGCATTGCATTCGATTTTTTGAACCACACCTCTGCCAGGTTTTCCAAAATCTGATGTCGTATATCAATTCTGGGCCTTTACTTTACCCTTCTTTGTAAAGAATCTGAGGTGCTCCGACCTCCTGACAGAATGAGGTTGCATAATCTCGCTGTAAATTCCATCACTGTGATAACTTTCACGAAGTTTGGTTTGCATTTTCGGACAAAAATTTAGATACCGTGTCACGATGTCTTTGTGGATCGTTCAGATTTAATTCGGTGAAGGATACAGCTTGCCTTGTGGGCCACTTTCTGAGTTTTCAAATGGATTTTAAGCCCAGATTCCCCACAACCCTTGGTTGGTTTGTTTAGTCCATCGTTATCTGATGCCAGAAATGAAGCCCGGGTAGCATTAAATTCTCCCCCAATGAGCGGCTGTCATTATTCGGGTTCATCGGGAGATCCCATCTTGCCGACAATTGGTAAACGTCATCCGCGTTACTGTGAGTGGCTTTGTTGTTTCCCGCTTTCATATTCTGATGTCATCTGCAAACTGTAGACTCGGTTTCCTAACCCGTAGATTACGCAGCTGGCATATATTGGGAACAGCGGCAATCTTATGGCAAACACCTGGTTCACACAATTTTGCTGTTAGATATCTCTCGACTCCTACGCTGAAACATCTATCCTTTGGGCTCCATTCTATGCAGTTGTTCACCTTATCGTTCACCCCGAAAGCTTCTGCTTTGTGTTAAAAAACCTGTGTTTCGTGGAATCAAGGGACTCCCAGAATTACAGATAGCAAACTTCTGCTCTTTTTTCCATTATGTGTTACTTTCCCCAGGAAGCTAATCAGTCTGATTAAACACAAACGCTTTTGCCCATATCCATGCTGGTTTACCACCATTAGTTATTTCGACTCCAGTTGATTCACTACCCCGACGCCCAAGATCTTTCTAGAGGTTTCTATACGATTCATGTCAGATTTGCCGGTATTTATCTGCCAAGGTTTTTTTCGTTTCTCCCTTTTGCACTCGTATTACTGTCAAAGTAACCAGCATGAAAGAGGTCCCCATTCATCTAACGACGTCTTAAAGAGCTGGGTAAAAATTTCACCAAGATTTCCTTTCGCGTTTTGCTGTCCCTGATTGGAAGCCGTCAGTCTCTGCGGCCTACGACTAGCTCATTTTGCCTCGGGCAGTCAAAAATGTCCCTCGCCTTGATCGGCTTTTAAAAATCTCCAACCTACGGTCGAAAGTGTTTGGTGGTTGTCCATGTACTGCCTGATCCCGCCAGTGTACATTGTAAAAATTCTAGCAGAATGTCGGCTTTCTGCAGATCGAGGGAGTTTGTTGATGGATTTTTAATCCACCCACCGTCCGTTGTAGATATGCTCCAAAATGCAGGTAGCTGTACTAAGGTTTGAGGTTGCTGTTAGCAATCCAAGCAATAAGCCCATCCTAGGCATTGCGGCGTTGCCGCCGGCCGAGTGACATCCTCCTCCTCTTACTCCCCTACCTCTGCTAGACCCTCTTAAATGTACTGGACTGGAAGCCCACCAGGCCTAGTCAGAATTGTTTTGCCCTCAATTCATCCCACGCTTAAGCCCATATGCACACAAATCAAATAACCTTCCCGCTCATCTCAACTTTGGGTCACCCCACCACGCTGACGACCCTCATCTAAATGCCTTTTAGGGTGTTCTGCCTATTTTAAGCCCCTCTTCAATATGTAGATTCACGATTTTCTGTCCAAAAGAAAAATCGTGCATATAAAGTACACAGGCCTTCTAGGAAAATTCATCCTCACCCATGAATTCCCTGTATTTGCTTTTTAAATCACCCCAAAATCCTGCTGATAGCACTAGCCAAGATTACAGTCGGGAAGTACCGAGGAAAAACCCACTGAAGGAGAAGGCTCTAATACATCTCCTATATTACGCTTCTCTGGAGGATCTAAAAACATTGGTTTCTTTTGGCTTACCGCGAATCTTCTTAGTTGCATCATCCCCTACCTAAAGGAAAGCAGATAACATTCGTTTTTACAAACCACCGAAAGCCCCATAGTTTCACATGGCCAGGGAATGCTTACTGTGAGCACAATTAGTAAGGTGATAGAATCAGGGACAATCATTACGTCAGACTTCAAATAGACGGACCAATGTCATGCGGAAGTCCGAAGGGCCAAAGGTGAAAGGTTTAGACTGAGGCCAGCCATGTCTTGCAGCAGGTCGGAGGTGTTTACGTTCTTATACAGTGTCATGAAAGTACTTCACCTGGAATACTGAGCACCAGCTTTGTCTCCCCCCGTCAAACTGAAGTCGCCTGGTATAAGCAAATTTACTGTTTAGCCATGACAACTGCTGTGCTTCGTGAAATAAGCGGTGGACTTTTCCGCGATCTAGACAGCTTAATGTGCAGACAACATCACCGACCTTGCGTAACGATTACCCTTATGATTTTAACCCAGGTTATGCCGTTGACTTTGTGATTAGAAACATGCAAGTAACTTTTTAGCGAATAACGTTGATAGTTGATCGATGAGCCAATCAATTACCTAATCAATGGATCAACATTTTGATCACAAGAAAGGAAAAAATTAGACTGTAACAACCGTAAACACATGTAATCAAAATTACAAGGCAGTGTAAAAAGCTCGGCGAAAAGCTGGCAGATTAGGTGACATCAGCATATTAATCGTGCGAGTACATATCGTTCACGATTTTTGTTTCTATTCATGGACCAGTTAGAAATTCAAAACGGGAGGAATTGTAGCGCTATGGAACAGGCTAGCGAGGAAGAAAAATGTTTTACCCCGTAAAAATCCGGGTTTGTGCTAGCGCTGGGCCCAGACCTGTATGCACACATAGACTTAAAGTGGTCTCAATGAGCAACACGGTCAAGATGCATGAAACTGAGATCGACTTGTTTTCGATCAAGCTATTACTGGCATCGTCACCATCAATGAACAACCGCCTGAGAAATTCTCTGAATTTGTTTCAATTTGTTGCACAGACAAGAATTGTATCTATCGAATCTGAATACACTGCGGATGTACACGTACACACACATCGCTCTACTTGTTCTGACCACCGTGCACCGCTTTTGTCTGGAATCAGCGAGCATGAAACGGGGAAAAAATATTGCTTGTGAGGGGGAAAAGAACAAAGTGCAACAATGATACCGCTGTGCCCAGCGATTTGCGGTCATGTACATTAAATCCTGGAATAACCGGGATAGACAGTGTAAAACGCAGAGGGTTGGGTAGATAAAGCGGGGAGATAAAACAAGGCGCAAGTGGCAATAGAGATAGACGGACACAAAATGTAACCACAAGTCCTGTGTGCGCATTCAGTTGAGAAACCGATGGGTTGGATTATTGTCAGTGAGAGTAGGGGAACGACAGAGAGAGGAAGCGATATTACAACCCCACAAAGGGATTGCCCAGGCTACTCGGCAACGAAGGACAAAGCAGGGAGGGTGGAAAAATCAATACCACCAGTGTAATGACGTTTCGGGGACCGCACAGGGAGTGCGAAATAAGGAATTCTCGAATATCAAGAAGGAGTGTAGGTGGTTAGTGGTAAGAAACGTGTCCAGATTGTATGGCGATTGATACTGGTACTTTTGTCATTAGAAACATGGAAAGAAAAATAAAATCTACGAAAACCTGAAAACGTTTACGTTTAAATTACCAACGTCCGTAGCAGTTGACTATTCTATCATTCATGAGGCTCGGTAGGTCGAATAAACAAATAACTTCAAGTGGAACTGACCAGTAGAGAAGGGTGACATAGTTTCGTGTTTAGGACCTTTGGATTAGACAAACCTGATTGATTCGCAGCCTGTGACGTCATCGCGACAGCCCCGACGAATACAAGTGGTGAAGGATGCGAACGTACTGTGGATGACAAGGAAGAAGTGAGAAGCGGTACTGGTGGGGTTGGATGTCCGGTAGCCGCAGCAGCTACTGATCTTTCCGGTTTGATTGGAACTCGTGGCATTTCTCGCGAAAAAGTAGGCTGTAGCTTACATGACAACAGGAGGAAGACTATAAAGATACCGTCTAGACTGCTGGTTAGGCCACACGTCTTTAATCACAGGGTCGCAGAAATATAAAAGTGACTGCCGGCGGACGTGGTAACCGTGCAAGGCCCGGCTTCGTTTAAGCAACAGTTAGGACGAAACCGGCGTGCCGTGTGTTCCCAAGGCTAGGTAGCAATGGGAAGATGCTTTTGTACTTTCCATTAAACAGCCCACCACCCCTTATTGAGGATGCTCGCGACTCGCAATATCTCTCCAAGCCGGGGTGAGAAAAGCCATTGTTTTCTGTTTTCTTTGGCGAGACACACTGAAGCAAACCTGGAACACTTGGATGTTCGAGCAAAGTTAACACTATTGAAAAATTCTGGATACTCAAGTGTAGCAGGCCAAAACGTTTTCTGCGAAAAATGAACTGAAATGAAGTACAGTTCCAGCTCAGTAGAAAGCACTATCATTCCATTATTTGAAAAAGGATGTCCATCAATACCTACCATCAAATGCACCTTCAGTGTCAGCAATAATTTAAGGGGAAATGAAGTTTCACACCCAAGAATTTTCTTTCCCGAATACTCTGGTCCATGGAAGTGGGACCTTCTCTAATCAACCTATCCAAACAACGTACCCATCTTTTCTTAACTGACAGTTTCTGGCCTGGCTAGTACGCCCCGTTACCCGGAGGGGGATCCTAACAACTGAATCCAAGAGGGTAATAATAATGATAATATATATTTCTCGCTTTTCGGGATGCATGCGCAAGGCAAGATCAAGTTTTTACGTAGATGATGTACAAGAAATACGAACAATATACACCGAAGGGAGAGGGGTGGGAGCGACCTTTCGTAATTTGAAAGGTTTGCTTGTTTTTGTATATTTCTCGACATACAAGAGTCATGCACAAGACAAGATCAAAATTGGGCCAAGAAGGCACAGTGCAGACACGGAAAACGGAAACCCAATATACAATGCAATGTGGTTTCGCTCACAAGATCATAGCAGGCAATGTGATTTCCCGAGCACGGGGTTTTAAATCAAAGCTAGATAATGACTCGCAAAGATTTTGTTGTGACTGATTACCAGTCCTGTACTGTGAGTGATACTATGTTTTAATGCAGCAAAGGTGCGTATCGCTGGCGCAAAACATGGCTCGGGGCAATGGCTGTCGCCGCCCGTTGGCCGGGATACTCGTTAATCAAGAGAGTTACATGGTGGAGATGAATATCAATATGGGTGTGATAACGGAATGGAGAGGAGATAAAACCAGACTGGGTATCAAAAAGAGGCAGTATAAAACTCGAAAATTCTGAAACTAGTCCGTTAAGTAAGGAAAGCGGCGACAATCAATGGGAATTGTGCGACCGTAATACTACTACATGAGGTTTGTTTCGAGCAATTTCGAGTTCATAAACTTCAGCCTGGTCTAGAGATGAAGGTGGCGCTGGAAAAGAAGGAGGAGAACCGCAGTGAAATGAGGTGACGAGTTTCATTATAAATGGCCGGCAACATCCTGAAACTGAACATTACCCTACAAATGGCCGAAAAACGGGCTTCAAAATCTTCATTCTTGAAATTCAATGATGATAATTTACATGTGGTATTTCTACGTTTAGTCATTTGTGCCATTTTTCCGAGGATACCTAACGTCATTGTGAATCTTTCCTTCGAAAAGAAAAAGCCGAAGAGTCGAGATATGAAACACATTGCGCAAGACTTTTAAATTGCACGGAGTGATGCATTGGTGGTAAGCATACCGTGCACTGCCTGCGTTTGCCGGGCGATAGGTCCGCTACAATTTCAGAAGGTATAATTGAGGCATTCAGTCAATAATTTAACCCTTCCACAATCAAAGATCCCTCGCAACTACAGAATAAGAATAAATCGGCGTTATCCTTCGACACCAAGCTTATTGATTGCAACCAAGTAAGTTTAAAGACAGAGACCTGCCAAGGCCCTAATGGAATCCTCCCACCAACTGTTTTTGTTGGTGGCTTTGGCTTACACTTACCCCTGATCAACTTTTTAAACCCCCAAAAACTCCGGCGCATTTCCGATTGGCTGGCGGTACTCCACAGTGGTTTCATGGAACAAGGAAGGATCATAGCTTGATGTATCTAATTATCTTACCATTGACCTCCTTCAATCCCCAACCTCATTATCACAAGATGGCATGACTTCCGTTTCGTTAATCCCGTTCCTGCTCCACCCCCCTCTGGAAGGAGTCTATATTGTTCCCCTGCAAACCGCCCCTCATAACCACTCAGTGGTGTTCGAAAATTGTTCAGGTTGGAAGCTTTCCAGCCATCCGGAAATGGGCCTCGAGGCATTGGTTATTTCTATTTCTTCGGGATTTGCCTTCGTTGACCAGCGGTTCAAAGCAATCGTGCAGTGTCAACCTTCAGCTGACACCAAGTAACCCCGTCCCCCACGTGCTAGTGACCATTGCTTGTTTTCTACCTTAATCTGTTTTAGAGCTGTGCGCTGCGATCTGTTTTAACTGGTTTATACACCCTTGTTTTTCTTCTTATTTGCACTTCTAATCCGTTTCGTCTAAGAGTTTAAGACCTGAAAATTTGTTTTTAGGCCCTTACTGGATTTGAACTTTCATTTACGGATCCATTTTCAGTGATGGCAGCATAAAGACACATACCTGCCAATGTAACACAGTGGTCGTAATTTCGCCGCAGTAGATCGTGCAGTTGGTGTGGTTGAAAAATGCATTTCATATTCCCTAGCACCACTGATGTTCCAGAAGTGGCACCAGTCGCACAAGATTCTAATTTTCATAACTTCGGCATATCGCTTGCATCGCAGGTCTTCAACGACTGGTTCACGGTCATATTGAGTTTAACGGTGTACTTTGAACCAAAATATGGAAAACGTCGGCGAATGCCACAAATTTTGGCCAGGGAGCTTTTTAGAAAAAGCGACTTCTTAAAACGTAAACTTGGGAGGCTGAAACGGTATGTAGCGAAATTTGGCAATAAGATCCCTGATTTGAAACAATACATGTGCCGATTCTAAAAGAAAAATCAATATTTCACTGATGTATGGAATAGCCACTTTGGGAACCGGGCATGACAAAAATTTAAACTGCGTGGCCAGTGACCATAAGGTTAGCGCTTTAAATCAGAAGTGCAGAAGGAAAAATGAAAACCTACGGCCGCTTTAACCCTCATTTCCATTATTCGGGACACAATGCACCCAGTTGCAGTTGAAAGCATTTTTAAACGGATCCGCTTTTTGTAGCAATGCTTAGTCCCTTAGCAGTCGGTTCCATAAGTTACTGAAAAGTGCAACACAATCAAAACCTGAGATCGTGTCTTTGCAAGCTTCCTCTCATGCCAGCCTTTGCAACAGCCGACGCCTCGCCAGAAGAAGCCATCTCAAACAAGACCTGCTAAGCCGCTCACAGTCTCAAAGGTATCCATTGGGTTAGCGCGATGTCCCCGGTCCAGATAAAATAGGTCGAAGACATGAACGTTAATTACATAAAATCTCGCAACACACATCAAAATTAACTATAGTTAATCGGAGCACCTTTTCAGGGAAAGGGGTGTCCGATTTCAAGAAGTTAGATCAGGTCCCACACTGTCTCAAATAAAGACTTACTACGGCCTTGTGCAATGATGGAAAACCTCTTTTTCAGGGCGCGAATGGGATTAATACTATCGTTTTGCTTGCGGCTCTTTTGAGCTGTCGCGACCAATTAGACAGCCCATTTAAATTATGCCTAGAAGATAATACCCAGACCCTACACTGCATTACCAGCTTTCAAAATAAGGAATCACACATCACATGGTGGCGTTAGGCTGTCGGATTATTGATATAACACATGACTAATGCCCGCATTTAAAGGCAGGTAACACTTACAAGCCCACTCTAGTGCGCCCCCCATAAATCTGTTCACGTTTGCTCTGTCTGCGGATATTAATTCCCGAGCCCCATCAAGGAATAGGAAGCTAGATGTTTTTGGGGCCAAGGCTGACTCATTAATGGACAGGAGGAAAAATAACACCCTTTGCTGGACGTCGATCAAAAATGGCAAAAATCATATCACCTGTTCTAGTGTAAAAAGGTTTCCAGCTATGCAAGCCGCACACCCGAAAATATACTTGACATCAGGTGATAAAAACAATCCAAACGATTGAAAGTAAGCAGTGGTTAACCGAATCAAATGCATTGCTTAAGTCGAGGTGGTACATCTCGACATACCCGCCCTCATCCAACCACTTAATAACTAAACCCAGCAGGCACGAGAGACTAGTCAGGTAAGATACATTCTATGAACCCACTTCGCACACCAAAGTTGCTTCTTTCGGATTCTGAAATCGCAGGTAAAGAAGTCCCCTCTGTTGAAAGACTAACGGAGACTTGAACACATAACCAGATGGTAATAATATTTTGTGCGTAGCTCGGGGCGGAAATATCACCGGCAGGACAATACACGCACAGGAAAACCACAGCAGAGGATGCCAAATGGCCGGCGGGGTTCAAA
This sequence comes from Fasciolopsis buskii, assembly GCA_008360955.1. Lineage (NCBI taxonomy): Eukaryota > Metazoa > Platyhelminthes > Trematoda > Plagiorchiida > Fasciolidae > Fasciolopsis > Fasciolopsis buskii. The sequence goes on from LUCM01007081.1 coordinate 87,899, forward strand.
AGCAAGGATTTTCGAGGTGAACACCACGACAGCGGTCCAGGGAAAACAAAGTGAACCAGCCATAAGAACCAAGGGATTCAGTGAAATCACTATTGCGGTGTCCGGACCAACAATAAGCCCGGAAATGTGCGCTCGATGGACCGCTCAGCATGAAAGCAGAATAGAATACGAGGTAGGTAAGGAGGCGGGGCAGCCAAACGTGTGCATCAGAGAGCAAAGAACAGAGTGGCTCCGCCCAAAACACGCCTGTCAAACGTGCGGGTAGCCACATTCTTCGTTTCTAGAAAAACCGCACGTATGCTGTTTTTTATAGAGTCCAAAATGGAGGTGTCCAAGAGAATACCTGACTGTTAGGCCTCACGGCAGCAGTGTCACCCCGAACTGAGGAGTTTGTAGTACTAGGGTACTTCAACTTTCCGGGTATCAACTGGAGAAGGTAATTGCCTCCAATGAACTCTAGGAGTAGCAGTCCCACACAAGGGCTGCTTTCGCACTGTCTGACAAAAATATAAGACAAGATGATGGGTATTGAGAAAGGTAGCGCATCAAATTTAGGTGGGAGTTTTTCAGGCTATGCCACACCCACAGCAAACTTTTGACGACTTTCACGTTCGACTATCGCAAGATTCCAACGGTGGTTATTGGCCCCGTGCCACGGATGTCTCCTAGGTATATACCAAAGCTCTTAGTTTGCAGCATTTGGAATATGCAGCATTTTGCGACTCAAAGCTATTGTGAGGTCATAGCACCGAAGCATACGCATCAAGTGACCGCATACTGCTCACTACCAACAGGTGCTTTTTTTAAATCTCCTCAGATAACCCTGGTTCATGAGCAGTCAACGGCAAGACCAGTACTTGTTGTGCCTGGATGGAGTGGACGGGCATGGCCAACAGAGTCGCAATTATGGTACTCTTGAATTCCAGCGCCGGCTAGAATTGGTTGTCGAATCACAACACGGGTCATCGTATCTCGGGCAGTCTGAGAAATTCTGGGCCTTTAGTCCATCTTTCCTGTGCATGTGGGTCCGTCACCCAAGGGAAGCATTAGTCAGCACGATTGCCTCGATTGGCTGATTCTGCGTTCCTTTACTGTAGAATTCACGCATGGAAAAGGCTCTGCTAGCGCTAGGCAAAGCGAATAATTGTTGGCTGCCTGCTTGGGTACAATGCACTGGGTGGTTGTTTGGCCAATATCTGAGTTACTAGTAACCACAGTGTCTCCTTCAGCGTCCGGAAAATTCTTGCATTAATACCAGGACTATATGATGGCCAATTTGGTAACAGGGTTGAAATTGCAGGCTGGTAAAATTATCTTGCCTCTGGTCTAATTGCCTTGAAAGAATAATGAGAAAGCAAATTTCCTAACTCCAAGTGATTCGCAGTTCTATCTCAATGGCACAGCAAGGATTCATGGTGAAAATTTTCGACTGACAAGTTTATTGTTTCTCCCGAGTCAGTTAAATAATCGCTAACATGTGTGCCGTCGTTTGAAATTCTGAATCATGGACTTTAGCAACCCATTTGGATTGAATCCACCGTGATCATATGTACGACAAAAGAAGGCCATAGAGGTAACAGGGAAAGCTGCGACTTGAGAAAACGGTTTCTAGGGGTCAAGAAGGTTTAGCGTTAGAAATGTAAGGTACAGGGCAGCCCACCAGATATGCTAAGTGGTATTACCCAGGGATTTTTACCAAAACCCAAATCATTCACCATATTCGTGGGCTACACAGAAAATAACATATAAAATGATGATATTTTTGCTGATGATCTCAGGGTAGCAGGAGCAGTCCTTTAGGAGGATATTTGGCCAAGCGTATCCCAGCCAAGTGAGTAGGATATTCCGTTAAACCTGGCCAGGGGCTCGCACGTTGAGGGGAGCACGAAGTGGTACATCATGGAAGTTTCCCAAGTCACTACCACCAGCAAATTCAAATGCTCCAAACTTTGCGCAAGCGCAGTGAGTAAGGCCGGTGGGGAGTTGTTTAAGCCTTGAAGAACAAAACCTTTAAGAAAACCCGAAGTATTCGGGCAACCATTCACACCTATCACGAAACCGCGTCTGAAGTTTTGTCCCCAAGCCCGGGAACCGTACCTGCAAAAGAGATGCCCATTGCCTGGAATAGGTACAAAATCTGGCCAGCGAGAAGTTGGCTGGCCATGTGCGCAATATCTACGACAGAAGGCTCCACGACCTTGAAATCGTCTCCCTCTGACGCTGAATCATGCAAAGTGATCCAACTGCGGCGTCCAATATAGTGAAGTGTCCTTCAGGCACAAAACGTAAGAAACATTTCACTTTTAAGCCGGGCATGCGCACCACAAAGCATTGCTTCGCACTGCCGTACAATCACGCAAGGCTTCAACTGAGAGCCCTGTTCTTCATCAGTGCAACTGGCTGGCAGAAGGTATTGTTTCTAGTACTGAAGTTAACAGATTTATAGAAGTTGTGAATGCCTGATGGGTGACAGTATGCTAAGAGCTGTAACAGGAAATTTCATGTGTGAACATAAAAAGCATCTACTGGATAAGGTTCTTCAGGTGATACGTTTTTACCTGGAATCTAGGGAACGCACACAGCTTTAGAATCTCAAGACAACGGCCGAAAGTATGCTATCCCAGGCAATGGAGTGAGTGGAAACCGAATGTTTCCCTGTGCACGGTGAACTGAATTGACGTAAACTTTGCTTTACGTGTGCCTTGATAGAGAGTCTGATCTATTCCCTCCATCTGAAGTAGATGACTCACAAGTGAAATAAACTAAGGCTAGTCAATATCCGGGGCCATTACAGCCGCCTGTTTCTGATCGTTTTGCAAATATCTCTGGTGCACAGCCCCTCTGCGCAGGTGCCAATTTGATCTTGTAACGAAGCCAGCCAGAGGCTACATGCAAATATATTGCATGAATAAATATATTCATATCTGTAAGTATAAAAATTCATTTTGCGCTGTAAGGGACATGTATATAAAATTATCTGGTACATAATTTATACCTGTTTATTCAAAAACGTATTTGATAAATATATATGTACAGTAGACATCCGTTTATAAATATATATGTATAAATTAATATATTCATGAATATATATATAAATATATGTCTATATATGTATGTCTCCACCATACATATATATATATATTTATCAAATGCGTTCTTGTACCAACAAGTATAAATTATGTAATAAATAAATGTACGTATACATTTGTTGCCCCCATGTGGGAATTCTGTATATACTTAAAGAAGGTTGATCCATAATGAAAACATGTATTTATATAGCAGTATATGTCTATCTTTACAATGATTTCCCACATAATGTCTTACACATTATTTTCTTGTTCTCCGCCTAATCCGAAAATATATACATATATTTGTTAGCCCCCTAATGGTGTGATGTACGCATATGTTGTAGTGTGCCCCTTAGGAGGGACAGACTAACCATAAATGCCCGACGGAAAAAACGCGCGCCTCCTCTAGCAGCCCCAGGGCCATGTCTATCCCCATCTTTCCTTAGCTAGGTATAAATGGTTAACAACACCTGTAAGTATCTCTAGACCAACGCAAGCGTATGCCTGCATTGGCATACATATCTAAAATTTCCATGCTTACGGTTGACTAGTTCCACAGACTACTGGCAAACCAATGAGCGCCGAACCCTCCACCTTTGTTGCCCGCATGAAAGAAGACTCATGCGACAACAACCTAATGCACACAATGAGGCCATCACACGGACAACGGATCTTGGAAATCGGTGCTGGCAATCAGATAGTGCTGGTCCCGAAGGGGCCGTGGTGGCATTCATGTCAATCCCGTCTCTCCCGCGGTCCTTGTTCCTTGCACCTCCGCCCTCTTCCGTGGGCCACCTGGGCCCTCTCTATCCTCTTCTTCCGTCGTACTTAGTCTTGGGCTCTTCAGGTCCACCTGCGATGGAAATGAAGAATATTGAGGAAATACCCAGTGCACGATGTTGAAAGACATTGCGTGCCTGGATACGTTAATTACCTTTTTCTGAAAGACTGCGCCCAGACGTAAACCTCTTGGCCCAAATAGTTTGCGCAACACCAGCGAATCCAACGTTGGCATGTGTCCCATTGCACCTATTCGGCTGTTTCATCCAAATCCGTCATCAGCTGCTCCAGTCTGCAGACGGCGCTTAGGTCCTGTGTAGTCGGTGAAGGTGGTGGCTCCGATTGCCTACGTTTCTTCAAGTTCTTCAGTCTGTAGCCAGCAGAGGTCATGACCGTAAGGGGTCACCAACAGTGGCACATCAACGTCGTCGGTTTCCCCGGGAGCAACATATGCCTAACGTTTCGAAGACGTAGGCACCTGAACGGATGAGGATGTGCTCGGAATCATTTCAGTTTGCTTCCTAATTCCCTGTTTCATGCTGCTGTGAACTTTGTTACCAACGACTGTCCTAACTTCTACTGGTTCTCTGTGGGCACTACCGTGAATTCCTTACCTGCCCCTATCAACGTAGCAATGTTTCACAGTTGCTCTATCAAAAGCCCTGACGCTTCTTCACTTAAGCTCAATGAAGACATGTAAGTGTCCTGACAAGCGCTGGCAAAGAGGGAGAGCTTACCTTCCTTACTGATAGGTAAATATTCTCTGCTACTCTACACTCCTTCTCGGGTGAGGGTGACGGGCGTGCGTAACCCTCACCCTCATAACCCCACCGGCCTGCTGGAAGTCTACCGGCATCATGCCTAGGGGGGGAGCATACACGCAATATGTGGCTGCAAGGTAACAGTCACTGCTTCCATAGAGTGCACGTGTACGACAGCTGAACGCCCATCAATATACGTGCACCGCAGGATTTCGAACAACCAATCTCCAAAGGCCCACTAATTTTCTGAAAGTAAACTAACTTATGTGCTTCAAGGAGTGCCTCAATGGCATTCCTTGCAAAATGACTGATTCTACTTAGCACGGCCGCATACATTTCCATGCCTCGGAGCGCCACGTATCTCCCGAGAAATTCCCTAATAACTTGGCGAAGCCTAGCCTCGTCTAACTCCTCCGTGCGCCGCATTATTCGCGAAAGAACATCGAACGGAGTGCATATCATTTAGAGGCTACGCTTTAAATGCCTATTTATTTACCTCAACCCTATTGGTCGTGAAAATGCCAAGATTTAGTGACCACTTAACACTGCACTGTGCCCATATTGCCTCACACGGCAGTCACGCATGTTGCAGGCACGTAAGTGCCAATGGACAACGAAAGCCTATCGCAGCCTTAAACTAATCCAAGTCCATTTTGATGGACGCAAAAATTGAATTCTGCATCCGCTGATGAATGCGCTTCCCGTCCCATTCCACAATTACTGGAAGGCTGCCACAACGGCGGCGCATGTCCAAGAGGGCATGAAACCGACAAAAATTACCTCGGCCTTGAGGTACGCAGCTCAAAAGGCTTTCAACTGCGCCAAGTTGCGATCAACGACTATCGTCTTAACCTTATTCGTTGCTGTCAACATTTCCTTCATGGCGGAAGTCGCCCTACGACAGCTTGCTTCGCTTTCGTTAGGGAGCAGAGCATAAAACACTGGGCAACCTAACCCACTATCACTTGTCATCACGGCGTGCCAAAGCACGTACCCACCGCAGTTAAGCTCGTGGGTCGCATCTGCTAACCACACTTCGCAGAATCCATCAGCTAAATGTCGAACACTATCCGGCACGAAAAACGTAAACCTAACTACATCTTCCCGTTGGAGTAACCTGAGGCTGCCTTGTGCGCGCAATGCGTCTCTTGCGCGAACGACGTCGTTCCGGTCATCCCTTAACCGGAACTTACACCTAAGACTATTCATGTCCCGAACAATAACTAGCAGGTTGAACTTTTGCCGAACGTATTGTCAAACCTCTCTCGCATTGCCGACATACTCCATGGCGCTCGTCACATGCGCCTTCTGCTCCGCGGTTTGCCTACAATTGCGAGCGTGATAATAGTCATGAGGCGGATGTAAGGAATGGTTGTGTTGGCGACAGCATCCTACCAACTGGTATTGCTTACTCACTGCACGCAACAGGACAACGGCTGGGAAAATGATGTCTAAAAATCTGCAAATAAATATTACTTGAAAAGATAACGGACTTACCGGCGACCGCTCTGCTGCCTGCAACGCATGTGGATGCAGCAATACTTGATGCGATTGTATGGAAAAGTAGAATGAAGAGAGGGCGGCTCTCGAAGCCACTTTCCGGAGCTAACACTGATGTTTATAAAACGATGTAGGCGTTTTACACTGGAAACCCCGAAAATCACATTCAAACTCTGAAAAACCAGAATCAAATGAAGGAACATAACGGGGGAAAAGCTTTGGATCCCCCGTGGAGGCAGCAGTCGTGTCCACACGAATAGCCATAGCAGCCATGACAGTGCCACTGACGTGATTTCGTGCGCAACACGTATTTATACCCAAAATCGTTCATTTAAACAATAAACAGGCCAAGCAGATCATTGTTTTCATAATTTCCGAGAAATCTGCTATAACATACTTATTCCGTTTTCTTTATAAATTTTTTTTGGCTTCAAAGGGGCGACTTTTCGATGTGGAAGTTTCGTCAATATCAGTGGTGGACCTTGCCATATGGCCGGGTTAATCAAAACTCAAGAGGGTAACACGGTGCAAACGAGGATGAACAGGAGTGTGATAACGGGACGGAGATGATTCAAAACCGTGTACAGTCGCACGAGCTGTTTTTCAAGGATATACCTTGTCTGTTCTGGCTGACACGCTACAATTCTTGCTCGTTGCTTCCACTAATCTGTTTTGATGTTCACCATTACGGTTCTTTCACCTGCCGCAACATTTTACCGTTTTTTAGTATTTTCCAAAACTTCTGTGAGCATCATACCACAGTCTGAGTTCTGGGCGCGTTGGAAGTGTGGTGAAAGCTGTCGAGTAAGACGTCGGCAGACCGTAGGTACATCCGAATTGCTCTGCAGTTAAACGGAAGCATACCCAACACACCGTCAGAACCGCTGGGCTGACTGGTTGTGCTGCCAGTGCACTGACGCTTCCGTGGTTGCCTTTCAGGAAAGCACAGACACTACGGCCCCCAAGCCCGCGAAAAATGTAACAAGGTCGAAGGCGGATCATCCAGGTTTGGAGGCGATCTTAGCTGCCTTCGAAGGAGATTCGACTGCTGCGTTGGCAAATGAAGGCAGGTATGAGCGTCCACCTACAGATTGCTTTATCCGTTAATTCACCGGCATCAGGAGAGTGGACGCAAATGAAAATCAAATCAACTTCATATGCAATTGCGAAGCCAATTCCGAGAAGACAGCGGACATCTTGACAGTCAACCTGGAATGCACTGCTCCACAGAGACAGGTCAGGGAGCTGTAGCTTCAAATCCGATAGATGTCGCGCTCCTCTCGAAGCAAGTTGCTTATCCTAAACAAAGTGGGCCGTTCACTCCGGGTTTATTGGCCAGATACAAATTAGATTGCAGACAGGTAGCGGATATCATCGCCTGTCGGGATTTCTACTATCTACGGGAGTTAGAAAGGTAATGTGCATTGAGCACCTGGTGATCGACTATCTCGAAAACGTAGCCACTAGAACTGCCTCTCAGAGAATGAGGAAGTAGAATCAACTAAGGAGCACTTGACTGTCGCTTTCCCAGCAGGTGGAAGGGTATAACCATGTGTTACTACAACCCCAGCACCGAATGTCACCGAACACAACGCCGCAAGAAGAAACAACAAATTAGGCCAAGGAAGCAGACTGACAGAACTTTGTATCAACGTGCACACTAGGAAAAATCAGTAGCCTGAGCTAACCTTCGCTGCTGCTGAGCGTAAGGCCTTTATATTAGCTGCTGCTAAAACGCGGCTGACAAAAACATACTATTTCGGGAACGGCCTGTCAGTGTCTCTGCATTGATTACTAGGAGAGTAGCAACAAGTGTCGATGAGGCGGAGTAGCCATCCTCATCAGACAAGGAATCAACTAATTTGAATTCCGGGCCAAATTATGCATTAGGAACTTTTAAATATATGCAGTCACGCTACTGGTCCCGTCTAGCAGGGTCAACATGAACTGCACCTACAAGGTTTCAGGTGGTAATTACAAGGATGCACAGCTCCCAAATACGCTGACAAGTGCAGTGAAGCACGCCAACAAGACACTTATCATAAGATAGTTCAACGTGGGACGCGTAGGTTGGGCTCTTAGAAGATGCGTGTTGATTGCGGCTGAACAAAGCCATCCCGAATGGCCGTAAATGAATAAACTGCATAACTACATTGAGAAATACAGCAGATGCAGAACCGGCCAATGACTATCACCTTGCAACCTCAAGCTACGCTGAAGTCGTCACGTAGCCCTAGAGTATGTTTCTGCTAAGCAGTAGTAATCGCGCAAAAGTGGAAACCACTTTCCTTGCGTCACCCAGGGTATCCCGGCAATGCACAAGGAAATTCATTGATATAGACTCGGCTTAGATCCAGATAAGAGCACCCGGGTCACCATGGAGCAAAGAAGATGAATCTGGGATGGATGGAAAATGGAACCATCTCGACCTACATAATGATTTTGCTTCTCTGCAATGTAGAAATGGCAGAACAGGGCACCTGGGTGGAGGAGAGCCATGGCAAAGTATATTAAGCAGTAACACTAATGCTTAACAAGGTAAAGAAATGTGCCAAACCAGCAAAAGGCAAAAGAATGCAAAAACCTTGAGAACAGCACGATGAAGTCGACCCGACCTGAAAAACAGGGCTAATTCCATATTAAAAAATGTGCTAAATGGCAACCAAGGAAAGTATCACACGTGCCAGCAGCCAAAATGCTCACCTAGGGTTTGTTTCCGTCCGGCAAACTCTAAAGCTCAGGATATAATGGATGACCGGAGCAAGGTAAGCCCTCCGGCTAAGTAATTAAGTGGAAACCACAAAGCAACCAGCAAAGAATCCACAGTATTCTTGCTGGATACCTCATTGCAGTTCATTGGAGACGTGTTGATAACCGACAAAAACGTACGTCAGCAAACTGAGGGGTTAAAAATCGTTTGCTGTGCCGGAACATATTCATCTGGCTGCAATCAAATCATCATCAAACATTATGGCTGGCTCAGTATGCAAGCTGTTCAAGGCCAATACAGACCATGGCGAAATCCTAAACCATTGGAGCGGTCCAGTGGTTGCAACTATACACAAGGGAGGCCAAAACTCGGTCATGGATGGCTCCATCCCAGTCAGCCCCGACAAAACTGTGCGCAAGATGATGGAGAATTTTACCCGAATCCATATTCTCCAGCAAGTGTCCGAGCACTCAGCACGGCCTCGCGAAAAACGAATCCTGTCTATACAACGACTTATTCATTTGGAATGAAGGTTTCGGAAGTTCGGATGAGGGTAAATGGGTTGGAGCATGCTATCTTGAATTCATCAACGCTTTCGATTCATTGAATCATCGCCTACTCCCAACCAAGTTAGAATCATTTCTTGTCCGGGGAGGGCAGAACAGCATGTGAAGGTGTTTCTTACCGGGAGGAGATTTTCCTTCAGGATAAGGCGCAGGTGCCCAGCCAAGAGTGAATCAGCGAGCGACGACGCGCAAAGTCGGTGTTGGGACCGCTCATGCTCCCCTCTTTCTAACTGATCCAACCTAGGCTCTTACACCACCCAGCCTTTTCTTTTCCGACGATATCAAAAAGTTAGGGTCTGCAGAAGGGACCTTAGCGAAAATATAGACGTTGCCCTGGATTGGTCAGACAGATGGGACTTACCCCTAAACGAGGGCAGGTAACATTCGCTTATACAAACCACCGAAAGCCCCATAGTTTCACATGACCAGGGAATGGTTGCTGTGAACGCAATTAGTAAGGTGACAGACCCACGGACAATCATCACGTCAAACTTCAAATAGACGGACCAATGTCATGCGGAAGTCCGAAGGGCCAAAGGGAAAGGTTCAGACTGAGGCCAGCCATATCTTGCAGCAGGTCGGAGGTGTTTACGTTCTTGTACAATGCCGTGAAGGGACGTCACCTGGAATATTGTGCACGAGCTTTGTTTCCCCTAGTCAAACTGACGACGCTTGGCATAAGCACGTTTTCTGTTTAGCCAAGCGAATTGCTTAGGATGGAATGTGAAACATGCGATCAACCAGTTGTTCCCTTTTTTGTTTCTTTTAGCAAGCACAGGGACTGGAACGGACGCATGTCCAGTCGTCTTCCTGACCAATGAAATAACTACGAACGCTCGGATGCTGCGTTGATGGTCCCACGACGATTGGCCCTTTATACAGATCTGTTTTGGCAGCCTCACCTATTATTCTGGACGAGCTGCATCCGCAAACGTGTGATGGTCTTTGTATGGCTCTGGGTGACTTAAGTGCAATGATATCAGTCGGAACAATGGGCCTTGTCTCTCCAGAGCTGATCAGTCTTCCAAGGATTCAATGGACGCTGCTGATGATTTAGCGTTGTTTCAAAACCTGTTGAACCTACCAGAATTGATGGCTTGCGGGAGTCTATTTTGGACCTCGTTTAGTCTCCGAGGTTAGGGAACGCCCAGTGTATTGACTTTCTGCATCTTCTTTATTCTGGTGGTCTTCCCAAACTCTTGGTTTACTGGTGACTTAGAGTGCTGCTACCTCCGGAACCAACCGTTGGAAACCGGAATCGGGGAAATGCAACCGGTGGCTGCACCATCGCCATGAATGATTCCAAGTCTTCCTGGCATGGAGGATGCTTTGCTAAATATTAGTGATGTAATTCCCGGCCCAAATTCGAACGACGTCTGAACTAGATGCCGTAGAAGACGCTATGGGGCCTCCATTGTTTAATCGAGAGTTGCATTGGTTGGTGAAACGCCGAAACCAAATAAGGAGTATTTTCTGAGATCGCAGGGTGAGGTACGACACCTACGGCCTTTGGACATGCCCCCGTTGCACTGAAATGGGCAGACCGAAAAGCTCACAGACATAAGCTAGAGATCGGGTGGTCCACTGCTCCAACGAAACTGTTTGCCAACATCCCTAAATAGGCTAGAACAAACAGCACTTTCGCAGCGTTTCAGATTCATGGTGACCTAGCTGGAACGGATATCTAGAAAACACAGATGTCGCTGAACAAATTTTGCCCTCCATTTAGAGCTGTTGCTTTTTTCGACACCTTTATCCTCAGAGGGCTTATAATAATACAGTTAATAATAATAGTAATGTATATTTCTTGATTTTCAACAGGCTTGCGCGAGGCAAGATCAAAATTGTGCAAACAAGGCACATTGCAGACACGGAAAACAGAAACCAAACAAACAATGCAATGTGATTCTGCTCACAAGATCATGACAGAAAATATGATTTGCTGGGCACAAGGTCTCAAGTTTTAAATCAAAGCTGGATAATGATTCGCAAAGATTTATCTGTGACTGATTACCAGTCTTGCACTGCGACTAATACCATGCATCGAAGGTGCTTATCGCGGGCGCAAAATATGGCTGGAAGGTAATGGCTGTCGCTGCCAGTTGACCGGGGTCCTCGAAAATCAAGAGTTATATGGTGTAGATGAGGATCAATGTGGATGTGATAACAGAATAGAGATGAGTGAAAACCAGACTGAATATCATATGAGGCCGTAAAATATGCAAAAAATCTGAAAGCCCAGTCCGTTGAGCAAGGCAAGCGGCGATACGGGGTGAGAGTGGCGTAATCATAAGACTAATCCATGAGGTTTTTGAGCAAATTTGATTTCATGAATTTCAGCTTGGGGCAGAGAAGTAAGCGGGGCTGGGAAAGAAGAAGAACCGGAAGCAAATGAAGCGGCGTCTGGTGGTTTCGTATGAAGGACTGTTACCGGGAGCATCGGTCTATTGCCAAATTCCGCAGGCCAGAATAGGGGTTGATGAAAAATGATGGTCCTCGGCTGTTTTCGTTTGTCAGTTTATATCAGATGCCAATAAAAATGTTGTCCATTACCGAGTCCGTTTTGTATGACTTTGGCAGAAGTCTTTTGGGAAAGAGCGAGAGGAAGCCAGTACAAAATAGTGCACGTGAATGTAGGAGCTAGATTGCTATGTTCCACAACAGTGCTAGTCTTGGGGCTGACCGAGCGCTGGCCACCCAACCTGAAAAACACCGTCTGAGAGCGAATGCAGGTGTAATCTGCCAACCTAGTTGCACCCGCACACCGCTGCAGCCGAGCTTCCCGCTCGCTGAGCGCCGGACAAAGCGGTAGATATGACAGCGCCCCACACTATTGTGGTCACGCCGGTGCACTCGTGGTGTGGAGGAAGGAATTCAAATATGGTAGGGTAATGGAGACATCGTCTTTCCTTGATCGATAACCGCCAGAGCACGGGTAAGTGTTTCCATCCAAGCAAAATTATGCGGCTTGGAAGAGAGAAACAAGATGAAAGGCAGTCTGGTCTAGCTGCCAGCATCAGATTAAGAAGTGATCAGTCTCACGAGCAGCTCAGAGAAAGAGGTTACCAGAAAGCATAGTGCAATTCAAAGCATATAGTTGCTGGCTGAGCAATCGGGTTTTTCATATATATTTTTTAAATAGATGAGCTGGCTGCCCTAATGGATGCATCGTCTACGTTATGAGCAAAAAGGATGAAACGGCATTTGGTAGAACGGACAGGGAGCAACTGCTGCCGATAATAATGATGATCGAGCTACAAAAATAGATGCAACTTAGACTGAATAAATTAAGCGTGGAAATCATGGATTACGCTCCGCTCTAAGAGGCCGCGCCTTTCAAAAACTGAAAACGGTCGGGGTCGGTGGGTATGGTAGATGGAAACGGTCACAATGAGGAGAGAGGATACTACGTAGGACTCTTTGTTCGTGGCCATAGTTTGAGGTCTGAATTGACCAAAATGGACAGATATCGATGAGGCATGGTAAAGAAAGAATCCAAGGTGTTGACCTTATTTCGTTTTGGTTAGTCAGAAATAGGGTGATTTCTACTGGCCAGAGTCATTTGCATGAAGAGAAGAGTTGATGAAAAGTAAGAGAGGGGATGATAGTGAATGCTTTTTATAGAAGACGGTTGCAGGTTATGGTTGCCACACCGTGTCGGCGACGGTGTTGGAATTAGTAAGGTGATTGGGTGGGAGAGGGCTATGGGTGAGCTAACCTATACGCAGTTAGAACGATAAGGTTAATGGATATGAAATCAGACTATTGAGCGATAGGTACCATTTTTCAGGCAGAGGAACGGTGAGATGCATCCGACGTGGAACTGCACGCAACTAAGTAGCATGCGCTGGTGTCGGAGCTCTGTTTGAAGTGGGAGAGACTAGGTTGATTCCTAATGACATTAGTAGGGAGATTCGCTTTCCTTTCCGCAATGAACGAAAGGTGACGTCAGTGCGTTTTTCAGAAGCCCAATCCAGTTTCATATAAGCGATCCTCAAGTGAGTATGGGTGGTATAGATTAAGGGGGAAGCGTATAGTAACTACTTTACGTACTTCGTTTTTAAATGCAATAGATAATGGTGGCAGGATGCGCAGCTGATGGGGGAGTTTATTCCATAGTGACGAATATCTAACAATAAATAAGTTGGCTCTAACGGAAGTCTTTGGGACAGGGAGATTTATAATAGGATCCGCATTTCGGAGGGAGTACGGGAGTGGGTTTCTAACACGAGGCGCAGAGACGCATATGTCCCTTGTGATAATATTGTTAAAGAGTACCAGGTTTACTCTTATGCGTCGGAGCAACAAGGGATCTAGTTTCGGCAAATCACAGCGTTCCCTGTAATTTAGGCTTGTAGAGTAGCCAATTAACTGCTTGGTAAATGCACGCTGGACGTTTTCAATCGCAACTCTGTCGCATTGCCTCATGTTGGAGCATACTAGAGAGCAATACTCTAGAATGGGTCTGACGTGGGTCCTAAAGAGGTGTAGTTTGCTTTCATTCAACTTCAGAGTTCGGTGTAGCAGCCCCACTAATTTATTTGCTTTCGCCACCTGTACGAGAGCATGTTCCGAGAAGTTTAGGGTGCAGGAATAATTTAGGCCTAGGTCCCGGACTTGGCAATTAACGGGGATGGATTGGGTTCCAAGCTTGAATTTTCTTAGGGGTATAACGCATTTGCACCCCATGACGCTGGTTTTTCAGCGGAGAATTTCATCATCCAGTCGTTTGCCCAGGAGTTGAGTGACGCTAAGTCTTGTGATATGTGACGTATGGTGGATTCTAAAGCTTCAGGGCGAAAGATGTACACGATTTTGATATCGTCCGCGAGGAGAAACGGGGTGCCGTTTCGAATAACATCGAAGACATCATTAGCGTACAACGGGAAGAGCAGAGGGCCCAGGACGCTGCCTTGGATCACACCGCTGGACACCAATCTAGATTCAGATATTAAGCTATTTACTTGCACTATCTGCTTTCTAAATGACTAATAAGATGAAGACCACGACAGCATTGGATCAACAATACCGTAGGATGCCATTTTACTTAGCAACCTAGGGTGGGATACTCTGTCGAAATCCTTCGTCAGTTCTAAAATGTTTACTATAACTGACCTCCCAGTATTCAGGGCCTCGATGACGGTGTTCAGACAGTCAGTCATGCAAGTAGCGCAGGATTACTTAGGAAGGAATCCATGCTGTCCACGGTTAACAAGTTCATGTTCCAGAAGGCAGGCCGTAAGACTATTCTTAATCAGACGCTCCATAATCCTAGAAACTATAGGGGTGTGGTTCATTGGGCGATAGTTTGCAGGGTCATGGCGTGCACCCCTTTTGTGAGCGGGTGTAATCACAGAGGTTTTCCACTGTAACGGGGAGGTGCGGCACTGAATGGGTAATTTGAAGATGTTTGCTAACAAAATTGGGATATCGCTCCCGCCTGATGCGAACGCAGCCTGAGGCAATGAATCAGGTCCAGAGTGGTAGCCAATTTTGGTTTTTACCAACGGCTGGCCTACGTCCTTCGGAAGAAATACAACTGTTGAGTACGACTCTGTAGTTAAGCAAGATTAGCATGGGGTAGAGGGATTGTTATCGTTTACCAGAGCAGCTGCAAAGAATTTACCAAAAGATCCTGCAATCTCCTGTGGGTTGTTAACATATCTGTTGTTTTGAACGATATACGGGACTTGAGTAGCTGAGGACCCAGAATTAGTTCTGCGTTTAAGCAGTTTTGCCAGTGCTGTGTTTGGGTTTGGCTGGTTTAGAGCTTGCAGCTCTTGTTCTTTGCTTCGGTGGTCCAGTACTGTTTCTAGGGTTTTGGCTAATCGATTAATTCGCAGAAACAACTAAAAATCTCTCGTCTTTGAAAAGGCCTGCTGGAGTTTAGCGAGCTCATAGTTTATTCGGCCACAATAAGTTCTTTTGGGCGGCATGCCTAGAGTGTGGGACAAGACACTTGTGCAGGTCGGATTATAGTTGATCAGAGGCTGGTTGTACTTCCGTTGATAGAAAAAAGTGCGTCGCGCTTTGAATTACGAACTAGAGTAGGTAGACGACCTCAGTCAGTTCTGAAATACGGCCTTACGTCAGGTGAGGGGTACCTATTCAGGAGGGGCAGTGTAAATGAACAGCTAGCAGGCAAACGATCATACCCAGGTAAACTAAATTCAGTAGACGCTGGAACGCCTGTTAAGCCTATCGTAAATGTCAAGTCAAGAACATTGAGGTTTCTTGTTGGATTAGTTACGTGTTGGGTCCATCCGCCATGAAGGACGCTTTCGAGGAAAGGGAGCAAGTAATTTAGGCGGCAAGTATGGAGCAGCATATGCCAGGTGCATTGAAGTCTCCAGCAAGCAGCTTGGAACACAGTAGTCCAGAAGCAGTATTCGTTTGTTGTGTTATCATCAAAAAGTCGGTTTGGCAAGAACTAGGGATGCGGTAGATGCATCCAGCATAAAAAAGCCTTCATTGCCCATCTTAGCTTTAGGGCAAATGCAATCTTGGATTGAGTTTATCATGGTTTCCTGGCAAAAGGTATTTGGTATAGATTCTCTGACGTTGACGAGGCAGCCACCTCCACGCTGGGCTTCACGGCTTTTCCTGAAGGATCTACAGCCGGGAATTATTATGGCTTTGTCAAGAATGTGGTTGTTCAGCCACGTCTCGGTGATAAGTATGGAATCAAAGCTTGACGAGAGTATCAGAGGGAGGGCATATTTAATTTCCTTTAACATGGAGCGTGCAACTAATAATGGTAACGTAAATTTTCCCGAAGACCCGTTTCTGCTGATTAGTGTCATGGTGAATGAAGCTTGGGTTCATGTTTGTTCACCGTCTTGTGGAGAATAAACATGCTTAGTTTCAAGCAATTTTGTTTCATTTTGAGCCTCCCTTATCTAGATGAGTGTTGCATCATTTGAGTGGGGAGTCGCCGGCCCAGAGCAGCATGACTGGAAGTGGACGTTAGATGATCTGTTAGGCGAGTTTAGCATGACTTCTTGTGGGTGGTTCACTCATGGGCCGGGGTAATGCAATCCGTCCACATTGCTTTCAGTCCCACGGGACATTTCCGACTTGGCCATGTTTGCCATCCCACCCTCTGTTACGTATGGAGAGGGGGGTGGGCCATATGCACTGGAGTTAGGGCCAAAGGGGGTAGTTTTGGGAGATAAAAGGGTTTGGCAGAAACGGCACAATCTTCAAATGGGGGACTTGTTATTGTTTGAGATTACTGCAGCCGCTTAAAGCTTTCAAATCACATCAGTCCCTGGGTCCTGACTCAGTTCACCCAAGGAGAACTGAATCCGGTGATGGTTCCAACTCTCACTGGGTCGGTCGCTGGCATTATCCAGACTAGCTGCAGAATGGAAAACTGCCGTCACCTGCCAGCTGTTCAGGAGTGGTGCTCAAAGTGCTCCTATCAGCCGTCGTCCAGTAAACTTGACCTGTGTGATTTGTCAAGGTCACGCAGCGAATGGTTGGTTGCTGGCTGGGACTTTGTCTGCTTATCAACCGGCTACTTCATTCCGACCACCATGGATTTTCTTCAGGGTGATCATATATCCCAAACTTCCTCTGGACTAAAGATTGTTGGTCGTCCACCAAATCTGCGGGTCACCCGATCGACATAGTGTTCGCTGAACTTAAAAGAGCATTTGACAGGGTTCCGCGCAGCCAACTGCTGGAGGAACACAGGGCGTTTACTTTCAGGGATCCGTGGCTTTGCTGATTAGGGGCTTGCTTACTGCAAGTTCATCTGTTCGGGTTTCACACTCAGTCTCCTAAAGTTGCCCAGTGACAAGCCGCGTTCGGCAAGTTTAGCTGCTTGGGACGTTGATGTCCCTCGCTTAGAGGAATGACCTCCCATTTTTATTTTTCATTGATCGATTTAGGTCAAAGCCATAAAATCGTGGCGCTCCATCCAGTCTCCAAAGGGGAATGAGATAATGCAGGTTTAAGTAACGAAGTTTGAACGGTGGGCGGAAAGGAGAGAGATGCGCATCAGTTTTGCCAAATTCAAACATATGCGGATTTAGAGGGAAAACATAACGACGAATTATATATTTGGGTGAGTGGGCTGCTGTCTGTGGACGATAAAGAAAATCTCGGAGTCGTTATCTCCTCTTCAGTGAAAACATCTATCCAAACCGTCAAACATTTCGAATCTGCCAGAATCGTGCGGGGAGCTACCCGCCGTTCGTTTGACAATTTGTGTACCTCAGTCTTCAGCAGTATATATGCTTTCAATGTGCTTTTGAGGATGAAACAGAGCGAACCCGGAATTTTTCCTCGCAAGGACACTGCTAGGAGAATTTGGAAGGTGTGCAATGATATTCCACACGGCTCGTTGACGGATTTCATGGGATCAGCCACGAAAGCCAGTTAGGTCTGCCTAAACTGTATCCTTCTAGATATCGAGGACTCTTGTTGGTCTAACCTCTACCCTCTGTCATACAAGGTCAGAAATACAACCCGTTTTCAGTTCTGTTGGCAATTTCGGACGCGCGGTCAAAGGATGCGCCCCCTGAAGTTAAAATCTGTGGGCCAGCCTTGGTATTCATTGTATCCATGCTTTCAACTGCCTTATGTAACACCCCTGCGTCATTCGTGGTAGAAGAGAATAGCGAAAATTTCTTTTAGCGGTGTCCCGAAACGCAGCTGGTGGGGGTTGTCAACCCACGGTCCTTGAGCGAACTGCCGTCGCAGGCGTGAGACATCAGTCTTACAATCGGCCTCACCTCCTCTATCTTACTTTTTCAAAGATCATGTTTAAACTAATGAAAATGAACTAAACTGAGCTGGCGGTGCGTTTGAATTTGGTTTGAACCTTGTTGCTCTGTTTGTCAATCAGATTTTTAATCGGCGGTGTAGTCCAAGGCAGCGTACCGGGCCCCCTACTCTTAATCTTATATGTCAGCGATGTCTTCAACGTTATCCGAAATGGCGTATTTTTTCTGTTTGCCGACGACAGTGAAATCGTCTACGCATTTCCGCCTAAAGACGTGGAGTCCACCTTAGGTAACATGTCGCAAGATTTAGCGTCCCTCATTTCCTGGGCAACAGATTGGATGATGAAATTCTGTGATGAAAAACCATCATGGGGTTCAAGTGCACTAGCCCCGTAAGAGAAGTCAAGATGGGTAACAAGATCATCATTGTTAACTACCAGGTTCGCGAACAAGGTCTAAATAATTCTGGCATTTTAAACTTCTCGGGATATGCCCTCACACGAGTTGCATAAGCAAATCGATTAGTGGGGGTGCTCCGCAGAACCATGAAGTTGAAAGAAAGAAAGCTGCATCTTTTGAAACCCACGTCAGATTTATTCTGGAGTGCTGCTCTCTGGTCTGTTCCAACATGATGCAGTGCAACAGGGTGGCGATTGAAATCGCCCAGCATACCTTTACTAAGCAGTTGATGGGCTACTCTGCAAATCTAAGTTACATGTATCGCTTTACGTCGCTGCAACTGAATCCCTTGTGGCTTCGACGCACAAGAGCAAATCTAGGGCTCTTCAGTAATATTGTAACAGGGAACAGCTGAACCTCAGCACCTCGTGTTAAAGATATCTGTCAGAGGGAATTTCTTTATCGTTGGGTATTCGTCTTTGTAGAACAAACTAAACAGGATTCGTGAATCCTATCACCATCATCTATCGGGCTTAAAAAGAAATAACTAGAGTAGTTACTGTACCGTTTCTCATTCATCTGTGGCACTCATACTCACCTAGGGATCAAGTAAGTGAAACGGGATTGGGTTTCTGAAAACACGTCGACGGTACGTGTTTGCTCATTGTGAAAGAAGGACATAGACCTTCTTACCAAGATTGTCACATGAAAAGCCGAAACTACGTTAACGTGTTGAGTTCGTTCTCACTCATCATCGATGTCCCTCTGTCCATTTAGATACACTGGGACTCCTCAGAAACCTAGCTTTAAATCCACAACAAACTGCGGTTATTAAGTACAGGGTCGCCCACGCACGCCAAAATGTTTGGGTTACCTCACTCCATCATGGTAATTCCAATATT
Source organism: Fasciolopsis buskii (assembly GCA_008360955.1). Classification (NCBI taxonomy): domain Eukaryota; kingdom Metazoa; phylum Platyhelminthes; class Trematoda; order Plagiorchiida; family Fasciolidae; genus Fasciolopsis; species Fasciolopsis buskii. Next base: position 107,317 of record LUCM01007081.1, read on the forward strand.
CACTTCCACTATCACCTTCATTTCTTAATCTTCATCATCATCTCTCCCTGTGAAAACAAATTTTACTCGTACAAATCACCGTGCCTCGGACGAATCCAAATGACTCTTCAGCAGAAACAAGGTTGACACCTAAAATTCTTTTTTCTCTACTCCTCACGGGTATCTCTTTCCCACCTTAGATACTTTGGGGCTATTCGTCCTCCCCCGTGAACAAATAGTCCAAAGTGGTATTTGTTCTTTCATGTGACAGGTACATGCATCACGTCTCCTAATCCTGACCAATTCTTGAGCTTAAACGGTATGACCTCTTGGACTAAACCATGATTCATGATATTTGCACCGTGAATTTAGCCGCTTCCTAGTGTTGCTGCGCTTCCCATAGCTCGTTCCGCAATTCATATCTACTACTATCGTTGCCCGAAATCCCCTCAAAATACCGGACAGCTTTTCTCTGCCTATGTATATAGGCAATCCACATGCTGGATCAGCCCGGACACCTATCGACACACTTATTAAGCGGGACTGCGGACAGCATTAGTTATTATTTTTGGACTGAACTATATGCCTCAGTACATTTCCCATTTTGAATCGCTCACGCGATTGATCGGCTCTTAATTTGCAGCCGGCAGCATTGCCGGACCACCGCTAATTCCCGTTCTTTTCGTTCCGGGCTGTCAAAATCTGTTTCATTATATGCAATGTTCTTTCACCCTGGTTACCGCGGCTTCCGCCTTGGATTACCCAATCTTTAAAACCTGGTATAAGGCTCGTCCTGCCCACATTATATTCGCATTCTTTCACCCACTTCCCGAAAACAGTGGCGTTATTACAATGATGCCGGGTGCGGCAAAAGCCACCGCTTTGGCCGGCGCACATCGGGCGGGCAGCTTGGCTGCAGTGATGTGCGGGTGCAACCACGTTGGTGGATTACACCTCCTGTGTTCACCTTTCAACGGTGTTTTTCAGGTTAGATGAATAGCACTCGATTAGCCTCACCCTCTAGCACTGTTGTGGTAACAGCCTTAAATCCCAGTGCTCCATGTGCACTCTTTATTTACGGCTTCCTTTTGCTCCGTTCTAAAGCTCTCTTCACCCAAACTTAAGTGACAAATAGAACTCACGGTGGAATTTTTATTGGCATTTGAAGTGTGTTGTCATGTTGCATACACCTGAACGCTCCTCATCAAAACAGCCGGAGACCATCATTTTCCATGAACCTTCATCCCAGGCTGCCAAATTTGGAAACAAGCGGCGGCCTCCGAATAGCACATTTGACATGAGTCCACCAGACATAGGCGTATTTGAGCCACGTGCCCGTTCTTTTCCCAACTGGAGCTGAAAATCACGAAATCAGAACTAGCCACAAACACACCTCGTAAACTAAAAATGCGACCACAAAATAGGTTTCCCATGCCACTTTCTCCGACTGCTTAAATGAAATTTGATTCCAATATTTCGAACTACGCATTCCGCCGGAAATTGCCTCCAAATCTTCTCTTCCGTTTCATAGGGCATTTTCTTTCTCCCCGCACGCTGCCCACTCTACCATGCCCAGTTTTGTGTCTATTTCCATCACTGTGGAATCTCACCACAATAAGGGATTTACCAGTGCTGCGTGCATACGGCAGCCTAAGACGTACAAAACGAACACAATGTTTTAGGGTCCAGAAGTCAACTCTGGTCTCAAATTCCTCGCAAATAAATTCGTTACAGATTATGCTCTTAATCTACAAATATGACCTAGGTTACAGATCAATCGCTATTTTATATGCCTTCTAGATTTGTTGTGACTATCACTGCACATCAGGATCATGCGCACTGCATGCCTCGGCACTGGGCAAAAAGTAAATATTATTATTATTGAAAATGGAAGTGGACTGCAACGAGACAAGCCACTCCAAACCAAGTGACCGTGGAAGGTACCAAATGTCCGCAAATAATTTCAAACAAGTACCGCAGGGCTGAGTCACCAAAGAGTGAATACATCGAGTCGTAAATATACGACGACAAAAACTTGTGTCATTATGGTCACGTTTGTCATGAATAGCTTGGGATCGGCAGGGAAAGAATACAGCAGGAAAGATGAAGTTTCACCCAACCTTGGTGTTACGTAGTCTATCTCCACAATGTGCGACTGCCACCAGACGGGCACACTAGGTGGCCCACTTTCGAATAAAAACGGCGACGACAAAAAATTTCCGGGTTAAAAAATTCGTGGAGTAGTTTTTGCTTTCGCATACTCTCCGCGCACAATTCTACATGAAAACAAATCCCACAATTAGCCTGCCACGGTCTTGACACTATTTCTCCATCCCCCATCTTCAGCATTTTATTGGACCTCTGTTGCCGTCAAACGCGACTATCTTACCCACTTTACATGAAGTCCAGTCTGATTTTGACTAACCTCCCTCCAATAGTAATGTCATCGCTGGTCTTCAACTTCTTAGCTTAACGTTTCTGTCCATTGCGTAACGCTTCTGACGTTTGGATACTCCGGCCATGTTTCGACATCCGCCATTCAGCCCGATCAAGTTTTGTGTCCACTATACGCACTTTTGGTGCAATCAAACACGAAATGACTCGCAGTTCGCTGCTCATGAACACTCCCAGGAAACTCTGAATCATCCTGCGAGGCGGTCAGTTCGGTTTTCATTTCTGACCGGCATACATTTTCATGTGTATTACAGAGTCTGTTCCTACTTCCCGGTATGCGTCCCGAGTAATCCAGGGTTGGACACATCCCCATATTCTTCCTGATTTCTGTTATTCGCGTTTCCGTTGCATCCTCCCTGTACAAATTTGATCTCGACTTGCGCCTGGCTGTTACCAATCGAGAAATATAAACTATTATTATTAAAACTTAGGCAGCACGATGTCTCTGAAAATCTGTGCATAAATTTTGTGAGTCTGGAAGTAGAAATACCGAAGGACAGCACAGATCTACGGACTGGGTTACTGGCAAAGAGAATGCAGAGTTGGAAGTGAAATGGCAAGGAATCAAGGAACACCCCAATGAGCTTCAGAACAAAGTCACGCTACTAGAGAGGAGAAAGCAGAATAACCTACCAGACTTGTGGATCGCAGCAGTATGTCAATCAATAAAGAACAGATGCAGAGGCTGAAGGAAACTTACTGGCAAACACAGGGGAGCTGGAGGGAATGCGCAAAACATAAAAACGGTGGGATAACAGTTTAAATAGTATCGAGGAGAAAGTTTGACGTCGCTTTGGAAAAGTGGGGAAAAAGAGCCCTTGAATGTGTTATCGGTATGTGCAATCAAGTGTGGCAGTTGGAAACTTTGTAGGGACGCTCAAGGGGTACAGTTGAAGTATATGAAAACTGGTAAATCCGACATGCTTAGCGAACGCTTTACAAGTGCGCACCCGTCAGATAATGTTAATCAAGCAGTGATTGACTACCCATCTGATATGAATAGGATCGCTCATATGGAAGCGATGGTTGAGAACGCGCAATGAACCCAAGCAAATGCAAAGCAACGCACAAGATTCACCTATCTTAAATCTGTTAGCCACTATAATGAATGGACCTATTTGCAGTCTTCCCTAGGCCTCAATTAGCCTGGGAAACTGCCACTGAATTGGAACATAGCGGCTTTGTAGCTGTTCACAAAGGAGGTCCGTGCGATGGGCAAAAACCTATTGACCCGTGAGCCACGCGTATCTTTTGCAAGTGTCTTGAGAAAATGGTGAGTGATCACTCGAGCAAGTAGCTTTTGTGCGGAGTGCGGCATGGATTGACTAAGGGAAGGTTGTACCTCTGGAACATCCAGCTTTTCTAAGCTGGGACCACGGTGGGATTCTGTAAGATGTTATACAGATATGCTATTTAGATTTCACTGGGGATCTTGGTTCAGTGAACCACCGACTGCGGTGCTGAAGATCCATTTTTTGGAATCAGAGTTTTATATTAAATTATGCCTCAAATTTCGTGAAGAATAGTTGTGAACAAAAGTTCACAGTATCTCGGGGCATCAAGTGGAGTTCATCAAGCGTCAGTTCTTGGTCCACTGCTAATTCTTCCTCAAATAAACGAACGTGCAGCAAGTATAATTATCGTGTGTCATCTTTGTGAAGGACGTAAATGACGTGGGAGCAAGTAATCGTAATGAGCTGGCAGGAGACATAATAAGTGCTTGATTGGGCTGGAGAGTAGGGCGTTTAAAGAAGTTAAATTAGGCTGACTTAACAACCAGTGCTTCAAGAGGACTGACTGCAGTGGGCGAAAAGGGAGTCCCAATTTGGTGCTGCTCAAAGGACAAAAAAGCTGGGGATAGTCGTGGCTGCGACCACAATTGAGTTGAGCAATGCAAAGCTGCCGCCGAAAAGTAAGGGAGAACTCTTCAGTCTACGATCCGCGGTATCCTGTGCGAAACAATCTTACGGTGAGTGTCAGCGCGTGGTTTGAAATTTTGCTGAATTCGTTCTCTTAGCTTAAACCAGTTTACCTACTTATAGTTTGGTAGAAACCTTTGTGTAATGTTCAGAAAAATTCCGCAAATTTTCCTGCTTATTTGTTTTGCGCCACTTTTGTCCGCTCTACATACTCCGTTTTTCTCACTCGAATTAGATTTAATACCATGCCGGAGTCAA
>LUCM01007083.1:10159-24192 GCA_008360955.1 Fasciolopsis buskii
TCTACCCACCAGTTTCCATCTGTCCATGTATCCCCCTGTATTCCTGCTCATGTATTCACTCATTTCTATCTAGCCGTCCGTGTTTTATTTATCGTTCGGCTGCCAATCGTGGTGAGCTCTCGAACTATATGACATCACTTGGCCTACTTTCATTCACTTGGTTCGGTTTGGTGACCGTTTGTGGTTCGATTGTGATTTACCCTTGAACTCTCTCCGATCCAACGTGGATTTTATGAACTGGGCCATAATTTCACCTCGTGTTCGCGTGTAAAATGGAAACTTTCGGCAATATCACACTGGATTTTATTTTTTATTTTCGTGTCTTCTCTTTTTCGGGAGTAGTACGGTGTTCACATTTTCGTTTATTCTAGCGCCAAACACGTGTCACAAGCTAACATCTTGTCCAAACTACCTTCTGCGAATGCCGTTTGAATCGTCTGCAGACTGACCTACCTGTACTCGTTGTTTCGCTTACTGGCAAATGACAATATGAGATTGTTTGTTTTTGGCCAATCGCACACAATCTGCTTGATGGTTTTTTTCAAAAAGTTTTCAGCCGAATTTCGATGTATATATTATATCGGAAAAACTTGATAATTATGCCATCGGTGCTGGGATGAAAAAAATGAGAGAAATCCACGGAGGTATGCGAAGAAAATCGTGAGACCCGTGAGAAGCATTATAAAGGTATTGAGTTATGCTGGGATTCGTGAAGATACTACTCGTTTAGAATGAGCCTGGGGCAAAATCACAGGGTATGGGATAGCTATCATATGGAAATGGAAAAAGAACGTGAACAATGGAAGTAGTATCGGAATTCTTCGACACTATGTGCTTTCCGAGCTTGGTGTTCGGATCGCATTTAACATACAAAGTGACTAAAAACAATCCCGTAACCGGTGGAACCCCCAACTGATGAGGTGCGTTCCATTGTGGGCAGAATTCTATTCTTCCGAAGTTCGCATCGATTTACACATTCGCGGGCCCCTCTTCCCCGATGAATTGGATCATCCATCTCATCGATACATTAAACTTAAGACCAATAGCTCTGCCCTTCATTCACGAAAAGATTCCAAATCACTTTTGAGAATCCTGAAGACAAATATTCATTTGCACTAAAATTCCGGATCATGCAACTAACCGTAAAACTTCAAAGGCGGTGAAGGATTTAGTACACGAAAAACAATAAAATATTATCTGCCACGTTTGCAATATCTGATCGGATTTTATCCGAGAAAACGGCGCGTCCCCGTTAGCATGCGTAAAAATGCGAGAAAGCGGAAAATTTCACTTTATTGTTGCCAGTTAATATGACGCGAGTAAGCAACCGATGGTCAGCTGATCGAAAATTGACACGCATGGTTAAAATTGATAATAACCAGTCTGTGTGGCCGGGAACTGGCATAATAGAATGAACCTGGCACAACATATATGGATAAAACTCACAAGTGTGCATCAGAACGCAAAAAACGACAACAGATCCTGCAAAAGATCCATCGTGTGAAGGACAACTGTGCCTTCCGCAGGAATTCGGAAACGACTTTATCCACCTACCCAGGCAGCCTCCGCCTAACGCTTCAACTTACCACAGCACGGGATTTATGACCTGTGAACAAACGTTTCTATGATTTCCAATTATTATTTGGCATGACATGAAGAGTATGCAAACTTATTGCAATCGCCCAATCTCATACTAGTTAGTAATGACACACAGTTGGTTCTTGGGTGACCTACAAGTTATATCCACAAAATCAGAAATTATCGCGCATCCTTAACCCTTCAGGTCACTCGTTCACAAAGTATGGTAACGGATGTGTGATCCCATCTGTTGTGTTGATTCTAGCGAATCGTTCCCGTCTGACCTTCCTATCAAATTGTTTGCCTTGGGTATAACTACCCCTATATCGTGCGGTGAATGCATGTATGCTCCTCCCATTCCTACACGACGAATAACAGCTAGATTACTCGGGTACCACAGTTTTTCTGATGAAGTAGATGGGGTTGTAATGTGTTCGCTTGTGTGCATACGACCTCAAACTAGAACACGCATAACTTTTCTCCACGTACATTTCCCCTTTCTCTCTCACGCACATTCTGGCGTAATGTTCATATGCCTAAAGGAGTATTTTGTTTCCCCACTATAGTTCACATACACACATGCACACACACACACACACAGACAGACACAAACTAAGTGATTTCTTGAAAAACGTCAGTTCCTACGCTAGAAGACAATTTTATTTTCACCTTTACCCTTCTAGGTTTTTGCAGAAAAACCAGACCACTTTCATAAATGTCAGCTGTAAAAAGGTGAAATTTGGAAAGCACGGCTGGCAGACCGTAGTGTGATTTTCCGGTGTGACGTGAGCGAATCAAAATATATGTCTTCATCCAAACAACTGTCACCATTATGTTAGTGACGGCTCATGACAATTTAGATTTTGTTTAAACGCTCATTAGCCACCAACAATGTGCTTTCAACAGAGTTCATAATATTGCCCAATGTTTTGCTCAGCAAATGATTGACCAGTGACTTAGGTGTTATTTTAACACCCTTACTTTTCTGTCGCAAAGTTTCTGAAGTCTATGGCTATGTGGTAACATGTCAGGTGAATTACAGTTGGGTTTACCATAGTACATTTCCAGTATTCAGTTCATAATCAGTCGAAAATATTTCTCCAACTAGCCACGCTCGCTTCCGCGCAGCTTCTTTCACGAGCCAGTTGACACCCTGAGTTGTAGGATAGTTTCTCTACTAGGACATAATGAGCGGTCGCCGAAGACCAGGAAGGGCTATTTCCCAGATCGTGAACCATTCAACGACCAGTCGTATTACTTCCGAGATCCGGGGCAACGACGGACGCGTTTGGAATGGTTGTCAGGACCGAAGACGGTCGAAGAAAATAGAGGAATAGCAAGTTAATGTAGGCAACTCTTCATAACCCCGGCACAGCGTTGTGTTTCGATGTAACTGGTCGACGATACGGTTACCATGAGTAGCTTATAACTACATATATAAAAATATCCACGGTTTGTTCGATGTATTCCGAACCTCCTCTAGGTCAGATTCTTTAACTATGAGAAATACAAGGTTCTTAATAACCGAGCATTTTCACATAGCGTCGTAACTCAGGCGGTAGAGCCCAAGTGATACAAATGCCTGGGTTGTATCTATGCTTAGATTCGAATCCTAGAGAAATCACAACTTCTCAGTTTGCTCAATTCCACACTTGTCAGAATTTACCAACCAAAATTCCGAGGATAATTTCACTCAATCGAACGAAGCCAGACAACAACGGACGGTGGTAGATCAGCGAGTGTCCTGTTCGCGTTAATTTATCATTATCCGACAATCCACGTCAATCATATGTTTTATATCAATAAACAAGAGTCACTTTAATCATCCTAGGGCTATACGGTTGTCTTTTGCTCAGTTGAATCGATTCAAACTAGAGGTGAAACAATCGATTGAACGGGGAAGAGGGGAGGTGTAAGTGTCAGCCATTTGGTTTTTTGATTGCACTGAATTTAATTTTCCTGAACAAGCTCACCATGAAATAGGAGTACGCAGTTCAATAACAAAATACGTTACTGTTTAATTCGACTCGTCAACAATTCGTAACATTCTCCGATAAGTTTTGAACTAGAGATGAGAGATGATTATCATTATAGCTGTCCAGACTGGCCTGTAAAGTTTACGGAACTCCAAAGTTACATGACATGAAGCCCCATTGGTTAGTGACTTTTTGTGTGATCACCAAATGTTGTCGACTAGACCTTTTACTTCAAGGAGAGCAGTGCGATTCTGAGTTGAAGGCAGAAATGAATAAGAAACTCCAATTAGGAGTGCAAAGGGACTCCAGTAATCAACTATATTCATGCACCCAAAGAGTAGAAACATCACGTCTTTGTTTTCACAGATAGTGTCGAAATTTTCGAAGTTTAGCAAATTTCTTTATGTGCTTATATACAGGCTGACTCGTGCATGTGTGCGCGCGTGCGTGCTTAAAAAATTGGTTACCAACCCCTGGAATGAATTATGAGCAAATATTGGTCAACGCAGCCGAACAGTGTATAAGAAGAACAGGCTGAATATTGTGCTTTGCTTGGAGTTGAAAATTTTATTCAGTTTTTGAGGAATCCAAAAGTGTCAGTAGTAGGAGATAGAATGTTTACATCAAATAATTCACCATGTGATATCATTGCTCATCTCACCATAGAGAAACCATGGAAACACTGTACAGCTGTGGTGGATATGCACTGCTGATGATTCCTAGCAAGGATTAAATAGCTGTACAGTGCTTCCCTGGTTTCTAATGGTCAGTCGAGCGATGATGTCACATGGTGAATTATTTGATGAAAATTGAAAAGAAGCAACCAAATTCCATGTAAAACTAAAACCGATACTTCGAGGCGAGGATAAAATGTAGTTGGAAGCAAACTAAGGACCGGACGGTTATTGGCTTTCTTCAAACGTGCATGCCTAATATAATCTTTTGCAGTCATCGTTGTACCTGTACGTCCAGCGGTTTGCAATAGAGCAGTATGGAGTGTAATATGAGTTTGTCATCCATGCCACTCATTCAGTTACCCCAACGAGACTTCCGTGAATTGCAGATGTTGATCAAAATCATTCTCTTTCGTTACTCAAAAATCCGCCCCGATGGACTAAGCTTTCCCGAGAGCAAATATTGCCCAGCTGGGTCAAATGTAATGAGTATAGAATTGTTTTGCCTCATTTAACAATTTCTTCCCAGCCTTTAAACTTCGATGAGTATGGAGATGGATTTACTGTCAAATGAAAATAACGGCATGGATAAGTTAGTAGGCAAGAAACTATCTTACAGAATATGCAGACCACCTCTTGCTGGTCAGTGATGACCCAAGTAAGTTGTGGATTTCCCTCGGTCGTTGGAACGATAATAAAGTTGTTTTTTTTCGCATCTCCGAAGTGCAAAATGCCGTTACAAAATCGGATTGGCTCGAAACCATGCTTCGTTCTTGCAGGCTGCAATTAGTTGAAGTATATAGATTTAATTATTTGGGTAGTTTTCTCATCAGGTGGCCGTAGACTGCACATGCAGAAAGCCAAATTGGGATTCACCAATTCGAAGCATCTGTGGTGTCGGCGTGACATTCGAGAATGAGCATACAAAGCAGTAATGAAACTAGTGTTGCTGTATGGCTCCACAATATGGCCGTTTGTTGTTCTAACACCGGTGGTTTTTAGTCTTGGCAGAATATGATGGGAAAATTGTATGGGTAACTTAGATGGTAGATGTGAGGTACTGGGTCTCAGAATTCGACCTCTAGAACTGACATTGAATCAGAATAGATTAAGGCGGTTGGTACATGTTTTACTCATGCCCACAGAAGGACTGCCCGACTTGTTGCGTGCTGTTCTTCGAGGCAGGTAACAGTTGGAATATGGCTAGAGATGGTCAGTGGATGACAGAAAGGGGTTGGGGTACAAGGTTCCCTAGGGAATGGTTGGAAACAGATAGTGATATTCCTCAGTGCCGAAATTAATGATGCTCTAGCCTTCGAAATTTTTACTCTTGTACATAGTTGTTCAACTTCTTATTTCGCAGTTGATCTTTCACTATTCCTCGGTTTCTTTTTTCCTCTTTGACTAGATGGTGCTTGGAAGTTGCAACTAAAACCAGGGCGCTTTCGTGAGAGGTTAGTGGCTGAACTGTTTTTCTTCTTGGGATAGCCGTGGGTAAGTCGGAAAAGGGGGTGAACTGTAATTGAGATCACACTTGGTCGTAAAATAGATGAACCTACCGCTGTCTTTTGTTGTGTTCATTTGGATTTCACTGCCTTAATTGCGATCGCGCTGCGCTCAATTAGCCACTACTTACGATGGTCGGATTTGCTGATCTAATTTGAGCAAATAGGAATCTCTCTCGTAAGACGATACATATATGTCTATCTCACCCCATTTGGATCGATTAGTTGATTAAATTTCTAAACCAAGTATGAGCATTTATGTTACTCGACAGTTCACTGGGGCATTAATTGGCAAGATCATAATGTCTTTCTTTCCGGACCTGTGTCGAAGATCGTCTTGAAACTAGGTCCATTCACACACCCCAAAGTGTTTTGATAATAAGCACTAATTTTTATTCCATCAGTATTATACTCACGGGTCCAGGTGAAAGACGAAATTTTGATCAGCGGTCGTGAACCGGTTTTCGCCTGCAATTCCCAGGTTGTGTAACCATCCCCCACCCCGGGTCGTATCTACCGTCGTTGTCCTGCTTCTGCTTTGTTCGATGCCGCTTCGGCAGCATCAATCCCATCCCCGCCATGTGTGTTTACTTTTCTGCAACATACTATTGGACTTAAGCGACTGCTCACCACTGTTTGTTGACCATTTGATATTAGACAAATTTGTCGAAAATAAAAATTTTGTGGATTAGCAAACGATTCGGTTGGACTGGGAACACGCGTCAAATAAACGCAAGTCTGATAGTACACCCGTGGTGACTTCATGAGGCTCGCTATCGCTACCGGGTGTTTGCTTCTTGACAATGGACAAAAGTCTAGAAGTTGTGAACAGACAACATATCTCTTACAAATAAATGTATTGCAGGGAGTGACTACACTGTCAACGTTTCTCTAAAACGGAAGCTTTAATTTCCTATCCCACGGTGAGCACAAGGTTCGCCGATGAGGTGCAGATTGAGTTGACTTAAAAAATATGTACAAACGGAACCCATTCGGCCTGGTTTTAGACCATAGAATGACAAATGAACGGAGCGCCAAACCTGGCAGACGGTTGCATTCGGTGTGCATCTGATAAGCAAAAATCGGATTCGTTCTAGGTTGACAGATTTTGATCTAGTTTCATTCAATCTGTAGACACTAGGTGTAGTTCTTATTGCTCTCAAGGTCACGTGGCTTTCTGCACAAATGCTCCTGTTTTTGTTTGTACTGAGTGAAATTCTAAACCACATGTTCGACAACCTTTCAGCCTTACCTCTCCGCAACTTTCAGCCGAATGGTTGCGGATAAATTCGCATTCCGGTATGAAAATATTCAAAATAATCTGTTGCTTAGAAATAACACCGTCCGAAAAAAAGTTGGCTGAATTGTTGTTGCTTTGAAAGATAGCGCATTTGGCCGTTATCTACATAGGCGGCATTTAGTATCAATATCACATTAATTTATTCTTAAAAAGCAGAATTTGACATGCTCGAATTAGTTCAGTACAGTTATTATTCGTGAATTCGGCTGCTGTGGACAGATGACCGTTGGTGCGACCCCTTCTCAGGAATGTTGTTCGAATTCGCTGAGGTAGGTCAGTGTCACATGTTGGCTCCGGATTCTAAATTCCCTCCGCCTTCTGATCATATCTGATGTTATCACATAGCCGTAAAATTACGTCACATGAACTGTGTGACCTCAAACGCTCGCTCAGTGACCTTATACAATCTCACCAAATATCGGGACATTTAATACATGTCACATCTGGTCATTCGTTCGCTTGACTACGTGATGCTTTTCCGGCCAATTAGCGAGTGCTTTAAGGATGTGTTGCACTGGCTAAAAACATTGACGTATTCAATTTGCATATCTCGAATAGAAACCGCATTTCGACAAAAACAAATCGGATAAGTCACGGGATGATTTCTAAATGATCTCATTACTTGTCCATATTCACAACCATTCCAATAAAATTCGAATGAAAACCTAACAAAGAAGTGTGCACGTACGGAGATGATTGGATATGAGACTATCTGGTATGGATACCGCGGACCCGGTCGTATGTTTGTGATCTATTTCGCCCTCATTTCCATCGGCGACAAATGTCCAATAAAATACCAGGGGGATGTTCAAATGGCCTCATCATCCATTCGCGCTCCTACTAAGATTCCAGTAAGAATTTGTCACTCATCTTGTCTAATTCGGCTGTTTGATACGTTCATCCAATTTACCTTCGGTGACTTTTATTCAATAACTATTGGGGTTTTCTTGCGAAAAGAAATTTTCACAAACTGTATTCGTGCCAAATGAGACCTATCTAACGATTACAGCCAGTTGAAATGCACGTTGATTCACTGTTCCTCGCCCGGCTCTCTAAAGATCGGATCAGTTTGAAAGCTATTGGGTGTAGTGACTAAGAGTAAATGCAAATCACCCCTTGTCAGATCTCTGAGAGTGGCCTTTTTTTCAATGAATGTCATTTTCAATCAGTGTAGCAAATGAAATAGCTGGGAGAATATTTTTATCCCCGGGGGTAACCATCCACCGAAAACGATAACAGCTTCAGCTCGTAAAAAATTGCATGATACGAAATGAATCCGTCTCACTGATTTGGTGTGTATAGTGGTTTGTTCGGGACCGGATGGGCCCCGTGCAACTACACAACCGAAAACAACACGGACAATGGCAGCTGGGATGATAGAAGAGGAGCAACTGTTTGGCCGTCTGCGCAGATCGTTGACCAAGCATTAATCATCGGCAGACATGAACGACATCCAGACAGAATGTTGGAAACGGGGCAAGTCTACAAAAGTAGTCTATTCTTATGACAGTCTGGGCAGTGTTACCGAAACTTGTAAGGGATTGTTCTGAGCAAATAAGCGAGTTTACTCCGGACTGTTAAAAGTCGGGACAGACATTGAACGACGTGCCAGTAGTAGTCAAGAGAGGGTAAGATTACAAAAGGGCCAGCCAGGATTTCAAAAAAAACAGAGAAAACTCGATGGAAATAGTTCAGAGACGGAAGGTGTTGATATCTCCCTTCATCCACGTCCCCCCTCCCAAAAAAGTATTCTCTTTAAGATGGAGGTTTGACTTCTGTCTTATCGAAAACAAATCCGGGACAAGACCAAACCAATGACACGTTTCGAGAAGCGGAAATGACGACATGCAATGTTTTAACGCTTTCACAGCCCCGAGAAGGTAAACGTCGTAAACGGCGAACAACATGCTGATTTGACTACTAAATAAACGTGGATTGTGGCAAGGATAGTTCTTTGGTGGGTCGAATATAGCAGTCGGCATGTCTGATACCAACGTTACCCGTCTGCTCGACTATGACTTAGCTACAAGTTGTATTCAACTGACTGATATAACAGAGAAGAACGGAGTTCAGTTTTCAAACGTTTTCTTCACTGCTAAGTAATGTAATCATTCTAATCATGGAAAAGTACAATTTTTCTCTTGCATTACGCCAATTAATTCTCACGAACGAACTTCCACTGTGAGTTTCGAATAGCAGTATTTTATGAAACAGATAATAATGCAATATGGCTAGAAATGATTGTCACGACGTCGGCCAATGAGAATGAATTACTTACGTAACTGACTGATCGACTTAAGTGCAATTAGCACAAAACGTACCCCAACTCACCCCTGGCCCCAAACTGGACAGTTCTAATATTATTTCAGACAGCAAAAGAAAGGCCACGCTACCGAAAACCGAATGCACATCCAGGATTTGGATTGCTGTCCAGTGGGTACAATCTAACTCTTGTTTATTGAAGTTGTTAAATAGAGTATTGTTCGTACTGCAGGACGGATTTAGGTAACTGAGTGGAAATATCAGCAGGGACGCGAGTTTTCATTGGGCAGTCGAAAACACTTTAGTATGATCAACACAAATTCTAGGGTCCTAGTTGTCGTGGGATGGGAATACAGTTGTCACGACTCATTGCTTGTCGACAGTGGGAAAATCTTAAAAGATAGACAAGGGGAGATAATCTGTGGGCCGTGTTCTGAGAATTGGACTTACATTTTTGGATCTATGGTACCAAAACTGTCGTTTGTACACGACTTATTACAGGAGCATACATCCTCTAGTTATGCTAGTAGTCACGGTGGGAGATAGAATACCGCCTGGTCATGATTTTATTGTGAAAGAATTATGTGAATGTCATGCAATAACTACAGCATAGCTGGGCAAATGTCACAAAGAGCCGATACGAAATTAGGACCGATACTTAGGCCCATGTTTTTAGAATTGAAGTCATAGAACATTGGGGCATAGCAACCGTTAACAACATGCCCGGGGACATGTGAGAAGTTGCGAATCGTTGACTTCGAGCTTTTTTCGACGCTCTCGTTACGGGAATCTTTTGAGTGTTAGTAGAAAGTGGGGGACATATGCTTTCGAATGAGGATGGATAACCGATTTCGGACAGTGAAAAAAATGTCCTGTTCCGGGTGGACTGAGCGACAGACGGGGTGAAAAGTTGGTCGGGCAACGAACGAAAAAGTAACAAAGAGATCAAGAAATCTCATATTTGCCAGTATCACATTGCATGGTTGAGTAGCGGGTAGCTAGCGACCATAAAGAAAGTGAAGGTAAAACAGTTAGAATCAGAAGCTGAAGCACGTGGGAAATCATTGTGCGTAAAATCAGACAGTTCATCACCACAAGTTCAATTCATCTCTAAAATAGTTCCGTATAAGGAATAAACAGATTAATGGAAAACCAGGTTTTCGGAAAATACAGAAGTTACTATGCGTGAACGTAATGAAGACCATTGCTAATATCGTAGAAAAGTCATAAAGGTTCTAACGGCCCTGACAAATGAAGATTCAGTAGGGTTTATTACGTAAGCGCTCTGCTACAGGGTCGAAATTGCGGGCTTGATTCGTTGCATGACGGAGTTCATGATATGAGCATTTGTATCGGCCGAGTAAGCCACTGCTTGCCGTTTGTATGCTGCGATACCCTCAATACTTGTTGACAGGAACATTTCATTTTACCTTATTCCAACTTCTGGTTGAAAATGGTACGCCCTGTTAACATCCGATGATGACGACACGAAGCATTTGTTTTGTTAATCAAACTATATCGTTTATATTGGTCATTTATGACTAATATGCGATGACCATTCACCGTATCGGCTGGTGTAATCAGTTCGTTGTCATCAAAGCTATTTTGAACTTTGACGAACCAGAGACGCCAAAACGGAATTTCAACACCAGTCAGTTGTGCATTCCGTCAACTCTAGTTTGTAAATCAGTAAATGAAGTGTGTCAAAAAAAATTGTAGTTTATTTCTATTAGCCTAAGAGCTTACCACGTGAGATGTCCTACTTTCAGTGTACTTCGTATCCCGGCAGAAAACTGTTAACAAAGATATCATGGAGAACAAAATATCAGTGGTCATGAGCAGCTGCCAAAAATTTCCGGCCACATATGCTCTCAATTTCTGGCACGATTTAACTTTTATCGGTATTTGTACTCGCGAACGAAAATGTCACGTGTATTGACTTGACAGGTGTAGTTTGATAATCTAGTAGATTAATAGACTGCGACAGAACTACATGAGAAATTTTGTATTTTTAAACTAGGGCCAATGAGGATGGTACAAAGGGGTAAACAATTCCTGTGATCAGTCTTGAAACTAAGCGTAACCCATTGAGGAAAAACAGTACAGTTGAATAGTTCGTCTCGAGATTCGTTCAGTTCTTTTTGTGAACATAATCACACAAAAGGTTACGGGGACCATTGTAGAACCGCAAGCTGAACCGCAGGGAGTACATCTGCAACTGGCGCATTGTGCAAAAATTAAGGAGTAAAAATCCACATAATGAGTGTCAATCGGAGTGGGTGAATGTAACACACAAATATGAGGCTGGATGTAATTTTTACGGCATCGCATCATGAAACGATATCAGGGGTGCATCAATGATTTCCAAGACGCTCAAAGCTCCAAGCGATTAGTCATATAACCCCAATACGAGATCCGAAAAATTTGGTCTAATCTGATGCTTCTATCGACTTATCCTTCCGTGTAACTCGATCATCCTTGTGTTTCCAGAGAGAAGAAAACTACGGCTTTAACGAACCGATATTCGTGAGCGATTTTAGCCTGGGAGAAAAACGACTTGTTGCACTGTCAAATCTATGCACATCTGGGCTGTAGTTTGGATTGTACAAGATGAACCGGAAACATTTGAAGAAGTCCAAGAAGAGGTGAGAAAATAAAGAGCGTTTACCGAATAGATTTGACACGCTGGAAAAGATGTCGGTCTTGATTTTTTTCGATACCCTCATCACTTTGCACCAGGTAAGCTGTAACTGTCATCTGAACGTGTTTGGGGTTCCATGAGATCTTTGCACATTCTAATTAGGGTTACTTGGCGAACTGGCTAAGCGCGGCAATCAAGGACATTCTTGTATTCGAAATGTTACCAGATCTCGATAGGACTTCTGACTTCTGACTTTACAACTGTTCTTTTGATTCGAGGTTGTAGTCAAAATCAAAAGGGATTGGTGCAAGGTTAATGGTCATGCAAGTTGAAGTGAAGCTACTTGAACAAGCAGTTGTAGGTGAACGGCAAAATTCAAACAAACAACACCTGACTAACTGCTGGTCTCCCTAGTCCAATATCACTTTCTATCACGTACAGTTTACGTGCGCAGCGTACGATTTTCCTTCATCTATAGAAAGATCAAATCTAACGTGGAAAGAGCCCACAGAAACCAGGTGATAGAGCTGGCGCTGTGCTAAATAGTTATGTGGCTGACATCCACGTTTTCGGTTGGATACCAGCACGTTGAGTTTGCACAAACCCTGTGTGGACTTGTACGGCGTCACTGTATGTGTAACAAAGGATGTATAATCCGTAAGTGGATTTCGCACCTGGCTCCTCGTACTGTCTCGAGAAAAAACTGAGGACTAACCAGCAGACGTGCTAAGGCTCCTACTTAGCATTGCGGTTCACATTCATAGAAGCGTGACCAATGGGTCAAATCTAACGACTAAAACCAGGATGGCTGTGGTGAATTAGTGGATTAATCTTTCAGGGAATACGCAGTATTTACCCAGGTAACTTGCGTCTGATAGCGACATCCATGGTAGCCTAGTGGTTAAAGGTCGGCCAAATAGACGAAAGACCCTCGGCTCGATTCTGACTGGTACAGTCCACCTTTGAATGTATGGAGCCTAAGTGGACTTTGCATTCTATAAAACAACTGGTATCTCGTACCACCTGGAAACAAAAGAAGAAAAAGCACAAGCACACATAGAAAAAAGATAAATTTACTGCAAAGAGTCATTACATTATCGAGGAAACTGGGCCCACACAAATTATCGAAATAACAAAATTTTTATCTGATCCACTTGCGCTATTCTTGTCACAAAGACCAGCAATCCAAAATTGACGTGGGTTGGCGAATAACATGTGCGGCATCTCAGTCCGAAGATAAACTAACAGAGGAGTGGCCGGTGGGTATACGGAACAAGAAGCAAACGCGACGAAACCGGTCGTTTTAACCCGGGAATCTGGGAGATCAAATTCTCGACCAATAATATTGCTGTTTTCCATCGTCGGACCCATATGCGACCACAGTGCACTGCATATACCGAAAAACTGGACCCAAGTTTGTGAACTCGAATTCCGCAAGTACATTTACACTGGAAACAACGATTTTGCATATCACTAATTCCAGTTCACAGACCAGATGACTCGCCCATCCTTCCGCGCAAGCATTTGGTTCCATTTTTCCAGACAGGCTAAGTAACATGTGTGCTCATGGAAGAAAATAAAAAAAAGTTCAACTTTAGGTAAATGCCAAAGCAATCAGCAAATTAAATCACTTGTGTCACTCGGATATCGATCGGTCAGAATGTCCCCCCATTGTTTACATCCGAGTGCCACAGTTCATTAAATAGTTGGAATGACTCATCGTCTCAGGCACTATCAGAAAACCAAGAACACACGGTTTTATCAATTTTCATTTGCTTTGCTCTAAATTCGTTAGGTGTTAGTGGTAAAGAACGAGACGATGGGTGTTTGTTCGGTAGAATTCATCAGTTGTCCAAGTAGAAGGACCCGAGCACTAAGCAGCCTATTGTGCTCTCTCTGAGGTTTGCGATAGTGTCAAATATTTGGTGTCTACCACATCCTCGCTTGTGCGGCGTTCACCAACCGTTTAACTTTGCATTACCAACCCCCTCCCCACAACTACCAATACCATCATCATCATCATCATCATCATCATCATCATCATTAACATCATCATCATCATCATCATCACTAACATCATCATCATCATCATCATCA